>CM049318.1:61770249-61956093 GCA_026874595.1 Sipunculus nudus
CCGATGACACTCGGTACCCTCACAGACCGATCACACTCGGTACCCTCACAGACCGATCACACTCGGTACCCTCACAGACCGATCACACTCGGTACCCTCACAGACCGATCACACTCGGTACCCTCACAGACTGATCACACTCGGTACCATCACAGACTGATCACATTCGGTACCCTCACAGACTGATAACACTCGGTACCATCACAGACTGATTACACTCGGTACCATCACAGACTGATTACACTCGCTACCGTCTCACAGACTGATCACACTCGATACCATCTAATACTGGTTACACACGGCACTAGCACGGACTAATTACACTCGGTACCATGCAGACTGATCACACTCGATACCATCTAATACTGGTTACACACGGCACCAGCACGGACTAATTACACTCGGTACCATGCAGACTGATTACACTCGGTACCATCTAAGACTTATTACACTCGGTACCATCACGGACTGATTACACTTGTTACCATCACAGACTGATTACACAAACATAACACACCAACGTGATTTTGGGAATATCAATACGGAGATGAATTGTCCATGGAAATATGAAAACACCCTTTCTACTTTATCCTATTTTAGTTAAATTCAAGTGGAAACAGCTGAAATTCGCATTTATACTTGGTGGTATGCGGATTGCACCAACAGGATTCGATGTGCAGTATTAATTCGGATGGGGTGTTAGACTGGCCCAGTCGATGGAACGGTTAAGACTTAAATTCTCCAACAAACAAAGAGATCAATCTTGCTCCTGATGTTTCGCTAAGTCAAGGAACTGCCACCTCTTGGCAAATTATATAATTAAATTTCGCATTTTACTATCAAACGTAAATACTAAAAAGTCCTTGGTCATTGGGCTGAGGGGAGTCCTTTTGTGCAATCATATGTCCCCCAATTTTGACTTCTGATCCAGGTAGGATACCCTTAGGGGAGTAAAAATAAAGTTGTGTGGACATCATCCTGGATCGCTGGCAGAAATGGTGAAATTTAAGATGTCGCACAAGACTGCCGTCGAACCATTAGATCCTCTATAGCTCGAAAAGTATTTAAGGTTAGGATATTGATTTTGACGTGTTTTCTGTTGTTTTCGGGGTCAAGTAATCTATTGAAACCATTTCCAAGACAATACCGTATTTGGTTATGGTGATATTCAATATGGCCGACATTATGGCTACCGTACCATTGAATTGCGTATGACAAGCCGTGGAATTAAGATAGCGGGTTGATTTTGGTGTCATCGCCTATGCTTTTAGGGTCCAGGTGTCTATTAAAATTATTTTTAAGACTTTCCTGTGTTTGTTTATGGTGATATTTAATATGGCTGCAAATATGGCTGCCAATATGGCCATTGTACCTTTAGATCATGTTTGAAAATCTAAGGAATTAAGGTAGGGGGTTGCTATTTTGTTATTTTTGCTTATGTTTTCAGGATCAAAGAATCTATTGAAACAATTTTAAAGAAAATACCGTATTTGTTTATGATAAAGCCGCTGTACAAAAAAATTGAATATTGAATCATGTATAACTCGCTGAGGAATCGAGACAGGAGACTGATTTTGTTGTCTTTGGTTATTTTTTCATTGTAAAGAAAACTATCGAAATCATCATCATATCTTTGCATGCCAGTTTCATATCCAGTAGAAACCTTCCTCATAACCTGATGGCATATTTGATTTAGTTGATTAGTGTTGATGCTTTGGTATCATGGTCCAAATTTGCTAATAAGGTCACTTCCAGTCAGGAAATGAACGGCTGGAAGAACATCACACAGGTTTTTCTAAGTAAAATGTTCCACTAGACATTTCCTTTGAAAAGCTTCAAGTTTAATTTCATTATTTGACGATGGGGAGAAACTGTCCATTTTCCTTAGTTGTTTAGTGTCCCGAGAATGTTGCTAACAAGAATAGGAGTTTTCAATGTGAGCTTTTCTATTTAATTTTCTTTCACAGATACCTTGATATAAAAGGCAAAAATGAAATGTATACGCTGTGCAATTTTACAGATATCCAAGCACATTGGCCAGGAACTGTTCAAATAGTTCCCAAAATGTGATGATAGAAGACACTCTGATTTTTCTTATATATACCATGACAACAACAACATAGCCTGTTGGCATATGCGACCGTTCCACTGGTAGAACATACTCATTTTGCTCGAGATTGTCTTCAGTTCTTTCATCAGTTCATGTTTTGTTGGTCCTTTAGCTCAGATGACTGTAAGTCATCTGAGCTATAACGATCACCCTTATTCCATTGTTCGTCCGTCCGGTCGTTAACAGGGCAAAAATCGTACTCGTGAGACCTAGAATTGTCTAACTGAATATCCAGAGAGGTCCTACGCAAATATCCTTAAAAAAGAAATTAGGTCACTGTGATTTACATTCTACTGGCTATAGGGGAAAACATAATATGTGCACCCTGAATGTCAGATGGGCACATATAGTATCTGCTGGGTCCAGAATCTTCTAACGCAACATCCAAGGAGTTTTTGGACAAATCTCCATGGAAACCTCAAATTAGGTCATGATGACCTATATTCTGCGAGCTACTGACCCAAACCATGACTTTGAGCAGTCAGACAAAGCACACATTGTATCCATAGGCCCTAGGATCTCCTGACACAACATTCTGGCATTTCCAAGGCAAATCTCCTTGGAAACCTGAAATCATGGCGACCTATATTCTGCAAGCTACGGGGCTAAAACATGATTCTGAACACCAAGACAGTCAGACTGGGTACAAATGGTATCCGTTTGCCCAAAAATATTTAAACCTAACGTCCAGGGAAGTTCTGGGCAAATCTCCTTTGAAACCTGAAAGAATATTCTTAGAATATTCAAATGTAAGAATATTCTAATGTAATATCCATAGAGTTCCTTGTAAAATCTCTTTGGAATCCTGACATCATGGTCACTGTGACCTATATGCTGTGGGCTAAAGGAAAAACACGATTTTGACACTGTGAAAGTCAGATTGGTAGAAATCATAACCGCTGGACCTAGAATCTCCTAACTTAAAATTCTAGGAGGTGCTTCCTAAATCTCCTCTATCACCTGAAAGGCATTCTGTGAGCTACGAGCAGCTAACCTTATTTTGAGCACAAAGAAAGTCATACAGGCCATCAATCTAAAGATCTAAAGCCCCATTCCCTTATGAGCACGGATAAAACACGGCAGTCCGGGAAAGTGCCGGATCCCGCCGGATCAAGATCCGGGATGATCCGTGCTCTTTTTGGGGTTTTCGAGCGTCGACGGTCGTCTAACGACACGGCAGCAACACGGACGAACCCTGGCAACACGGATGACCAAGTCCCGGACAGTCAGGGCAGAGCCACGGACCAACACGGCAGAGACACGGATAGCCCCGGATAAACACGGACGATCCCGGACTGTCAAGGACTCAGACGGACAATCAAGGCACAGCTACGGCTGTCCCCGGACCCTACATGAGGGATACACGGACCACCCCGGATGTCGCCATCTCTTAAGCTCCTTTCACACATTCACGGATAGCATCACGGATCATCCCGGATCATCGTTCCGGGATCATCCGTGTTAACTCCGTCATTACCGTGTAAACTCAGGGGTTCACCATGTTAACACCGTGTTGCATCCATAGTGATCCTTGGCGCACCGGCATGTTCGGAGAAAAAAATAAACCTGCACATTTTTTCGTCCCCGAGTACACGGATGAAAATCATCCGTATCACTCCTTGTAGCCACCGTGCACCTCCGTGTAGCCACCGTATACATCCGGGAGTCACCTTGTAGCCACCGGGTGCTCCGTATTGAGACCGGCACTTTCCGGGTGCAGGTTTAAGTTTTTTCTCCGATCATGCTGGTGCACCAAGGATCACTACGGATGCAACACGGTGTTAACACGGTGATGCCCGGTGTTTACACGGCGATTCCGTAGATAACACGGATGATTCCGGAACGATGCTCCGGGATTATCCGTGTTGCTATCCGTGAATATGTGAAAGCCCCATTTACGAAATCGCGCTGCTGTCCACGGAACACCACGGATTAAGGTCCGGGATGATCCCTGTTGCTATCCGTGAATGTGTGAAAGGGGCTTAAGGACTGTCACGGACGAGTATGGCAGTTTTGAACCTCCCAAAACTCGTGTTGGCCTCCATGAGTCCCAATGACCTCCCCGGACGTTCCAGGACCAACAGGGATCGCCACGGACCATCACGGCGGCTACACGGTTCACACGCCGGATCGTGCCGGATGTGATCCGTGTTGATCCGGCACCTATATGGTACTGGGGCTTTCACCGTTCGCTCTAGAAATATCTGAGCTAAAGTTAAGGGAGGTCGTTGTAATGTCTCCTTAAACATAAGAAATTAGGTCCATGGGACCTATATTCTGCAAGATTTATGATAGCACATGATTTAAGAACACTATAAGTCAGATGTACATAAATTGTACAGTTATCATAGAAACTTTTATATTGGCAGCCATATTAAATATCACCGTTACCAAAAACAATAAACTTAATAATAGTTTGTTACGGGGTGACATAAAAGAGGACCGAACTGTCTCGGTAGTAAAGCTTGAACACTTAGGCAAAGACACCAAACTCAATCCCCTACCCTAATTCCTTGGCTTGTCATATAATACATGATTCAATGGTACAATGGTCTTATTAAATATCACCATAACCAAATACGGTATTGTTTTAATAGATTCTTTGACCCTGAAAACATAGGTAAAGACACCAAATTCAACCCCTTACCCCCATTCCATCTGGCCTGCCATATATGGCCCAATGGTACAATGCCATATTGGCAGCTATATTTGCAGCCATAATAAATATCACCATAACCAAACACAGTATAGTCCTGAAAAAACTTCAGTCGACACCTGGACCCTAAAAGATTGCCAATGGTTTTAATAGATTCCTTGATACTGAATACACAGGCAATTTCATCAAAATCAACCCCCTACCTCAATACTTTTCGAGTTATAGATGATTCAATGGTTCGGCGGCCATCATGGACGCCATCTTGAATTTCACCCTTTCTGCCCGCGTTCCAGGATGTCTAGCCTAGTTTTTTTTTATTTCCCTAAAGGTATCCTACCTGAATCAGAAGATAAAATTTTGGGAAAAATGTCTGCACACAGCACCCCCCTCATACCCCGGATTAAAAGCCTAGGCAGGCATATTACAGATCTAGCGACGTCAAAACCAGCTTTTGTGACTCAGGGGTAAAGCACAGGTCTGAAAGCCGGGAGTTCGTGAGGGCGAATCTCACCCGAGGCGGTGAGAATTTTTAAGGATGAGCCCTCTGCAGGCTTGATGGGGAGTCTGTGCCTCACAATCGTATTTCACTCACACCCGAGTGCGCCTTTCTGGGTTTCCTCGATGCTAATTCCAGAAATGGGGATGACACATACCCAGGACCCGCAAAAGTGGTACACCGAGCCTGGGAGACACCAGGATAACCGAGTATAAAAGTCCAGCTGTTAAGAGAAGAATTGTGCAAAAGTGAAAGAAGCATGAAACTTGGCATAATAGCTGGCCAGACCATACTCAGTATTTTCAGATATAGGACCAAGCCAAATTCACCCCATGTTGGTCAAAATCAAAGATGGCGGCCAAGATGGCTGCGGGATTATAAAATATCAATACATTCGGTTATATTTGTTCTAGAATGCTTTCCATGTGCACTATTCCTATGTTTTCGGGGTCGATAAATTCATTTATAAGGGTTTAAAGTCTGTAAAATAAATATGTGAATGAATCCTGGTTTTGTTTATATTGAAATTGTCCTAAATTTGCTTTCATTTACTAGCACATGTACAGCAAACATTATTTGTTGGGTTTCGCACAGTAGTCGCGTACGTTGTTATTGTATTCAAATGAAAGTGTCCTTTGATGGCTTAGGTTTGTCTGCTTTGTCATGCATTTGGATGCTTGAATTGTAGAACAGTTTTATTGCAATATTCTTCCTTTGAATTTTCCTTTATTTGCATGCTTACAAATGTAATTGCTTTGAAGAGGTGATGGTTGCAAAAAACTTATTTGTCGAAATCTGCAATAAAATTAGGATTGAACTTGATATGTCCGTAAACACTAATCATTAGAATGTTTTAAACCTACATACATGTAATTTGATTTTACGATCAGCTTTCATGTAAATCTCTGTTAGTGCAATTGGGAAATACCAAATGTATTAATCCATCTGTGCTGACATATATATATATATATATATATATATATATATATATATTAATTTTACGTATTTGAGCCCTATGTCTGTTTCTATGTAATGTAATGGACAATCGATCGGTAAAACGCTCGGCTATCTCCACTGGCGCCCCGTTTTTAATCAACATCGTTCCTGTTAGAGGGCTGTAATGGCCAGAGTGGGTGATTACTCCTTGTCCTTCGCTTTCCTCCACCCCTCTATATATACCACCAAACGCCACCATCCGAGCCATGGAGAGTGGCTTGTGATAGTAATTATAACTAACTCTCAATATGAACTATATATTATAATAAAATAAATAAGACAATCCTTATAATATAGTTTATCTTGCTTCTAACTTTTATATCAGACTGAATGGGTGCTTGGCTTTGCATAGGTGAGAGATGAAAGAAAAGTTAGGTATCCTCTCTCGTATCAAAGTGGGAGCTTGATATATCCGTGAAGAATAGTTAGGAATTTTTTTAAAAAAATCTACAAACATGATATTTAATTTTACCATAAACTTCACATTCAAATCTTCATTAGTGCAATTAAGAAATATAAAAAAAAGTTCAGCTGAAATTGAATTTACATGTACTAGTTACGTGTACAGTGGAACCCCACAATTACGACCACCCTTGGGACTGAGCAAAGTGGTCGTAATTTGGGGGTGGTCGTATTTGTGAAACTCTTACCGTGGTCGCATATAACACGCTGATATTTAATGTGTATCAGAGTTTATCTATTGCATATCGTTAATGTGAATTATAACAAAATATTTTACCTAGCGAAGGACCCTTATTATGAATGTTTTTTTGTGTGTAGCTGAACATATTTATTCATGATAAAAATTAATATACATGTACACATACGTTTTGACTGATAATTAACAAAAAATAACACAAAGGAGATACGATTACAACCTACTGAATGCATATTGAACATAATACGCGGCTGTCATATATTTAGCCTTCCGCTTGAGTATATATTGCGTGCACTTGAGTTTTCCCGACGCTAAACTGCTAAGCCATTTGGTGCTGACTGCGCGTGGTGTTGCCGCTTTGATTAACGCCACTTAATCCTTCAAGATTGCTCTTTTAGAGGCATGGTTGTCTAACAGCAAGCAATTTAAATGCAAACTTAACAGTAGAGAAATAAACTGACAACGATCTATCAGAAAAGGCAAGTTAATGTGAGGGATTCCCCCTCCCCCCCCCCCCCCTCCCCCATGCAAGCTTTATTTATACATTTTACTGACTGCTCAATACTCATTATCGGTAAGATATGAACACATTTAGGATTAACTAGGTCGTTAATTTTACCAATGAGGATCGAACAATATGTGATTAGTTGAAATATTAAGCCCACAACCCCACACGTAGGGTAGCTGTAATACAGGTGATCACAGAGGGGCAATTAGCATCTGACCCCAGGTCAGACCGGCTCATTAAGAAATCAGGCCGATGGTTACCCTCTTTGATCTATAACCTACACCTCAACGAGTCTCAGCGAAGACACCGTGACGGCAAGATATGCGGAACCAGATTAACACTCGGGTTAAAGCCGGGATCACACTACAAACTATAGTTAGCCAACACTAGTCTTCATACAGAAATCTGCTTGTGTGAACGGGTCAAAGACACAGGTTGGGCATGTAACTGATACTTTCCCTGATGTCGGGGAGGAATATAAGAAACCTTGTTACTCGCTTTGATCTTTCGTTAAGGCGCCTGTGACAAGACGCAGCCATTGACTCGTGACAAATGTTGTTTCAGAACTTCTCGGCGGTGGTCGCATTAGCGGGGTCGCATCAGCGCTGGGGCCAGGAAATCTGGTCGTAATTCTGAATTCAGGGGTGGTCGTAATTTTGAGTCATTTTTAAACATAAATAAACTAAAAACAATTCGGGACCAAGCAAAATGGTCGTAATTGTGGGGTGGTCTCAATTGTGGGGTGGTCGCAAGGCGGGGTTCCACTGTATTTGAACACCATTTCTGTTTTAAAGGAAAGACTTTTATTTATAATTATCTAGACTACATGCGTGTATGACAAGATACCCGCTTATGTAGAAGGTCACGCCTGTTTGCTGTATAAATTCTAAGCTTCTTTTGCCATGAAGTGATGGCTTTCAGACTGTATGTTGGCATGAAAACAGAATCAACACACAATTAGAGGTGCGCAACATGTTGCTATATACTGCCTTTGTAATATGGTGATAAATGCATGAAATAATCAATACTCATGTAGATACCTTTTTCAGATTAGTATTTTTGTGATATGGTGATGATGCAGACTTTAGACTGAATGCTCGGTTGAAAGAACCATCACGTGTCAGTAAAATATCTCTGCCCTTTGTTGTGATGCTTTCTTTGTGATATAGAACTAGTTCCTTGCCAACGAGTTGCCATTAAAATTCACTTTGCATTATGTTTATGTCATCAAAATACTTTCATTTGCTGTTATTATGCACATTTGTAGATTCATGTAGTACCTGCATGTATTGTTAAAAATATTCACTAAATGTATAATCGGTGTTGCCAGGTTCAAGCTAGCTGATCTTTCATGGATGGATGCTCAGAAAATTGAAAAGCAAGGCGGAAGACACAGAGAGTCGAATTCACAAAACAAGGTTAAAAAAATGTAATGCACCCTCAGGTTCCAGACATGCATTTTATCTTCAACTTGATAACCTCAAAATCAGTACAAGGTTTGGTTTGAGTTTTTATCGACTTGTTTGGTGAATGTTACTTTTATGTGCTTTCAGCTTCTGTGATCTGGCACAGATGTTATAATAACAACTACAAGGCACTTTCCATGGGTCGGATGTCAAAGTAGTGGACGGAATCAGAGGACACGAAGAAAACAACCGACTCTGTACAGACCACTTCAACCCACTCTCATAGCAACATCAGGGATAGAAACTTGGTCTCTAGTAAAGAGAGCCGAGCGTTTTATCAATCGACTGTCCCTTCCATTACATTGAAAGAGACAGTGTTTATAAACTTAAAATTAACAGATATATTAAATATAAGCAGAGTAATCAACAAATACGTTTTACCGTTAGATATGCAGGTAAAAAGGGCAATTTTAGTACAATTTCAATACCAACAAAATCAGACTTCATTCACACATTCATGATACAGACCTCAAACCCTTATAAATGAATTTCTCGACCCTAATAACATAAAAACAGTGCACTTGCAATGCATTCTAGGACAAATATAACCGGCTGTACTGGTATTTTATATTTCGGTGGCCATCTTGGCCGCCATCTTGGATTTTTACCAAGACCAGGTAAATTCCGCTCGGCTCCATATCTGAACATATAGAGTATGGTCCGGAAAATTGATTCTTCTTTCATTCATTCTTCTTTCATCTTTTGCACAATTCTTCTCAATATGCAGCTTTACCGCTGCACTAATGGGAATATTAAGAAACTCTTGATACAAACCCAGCTAATGAGTATCTGAAAAGGTTTGAAACCTCAAAATTGAATTTCTCAGCCCAAAAACATAATGTTAGAGTATTTGCAATGATTTCTAGGGACATTATAACTCAAGTTATTGGCATTTTCTAATCTGGCGGCCAAGATGGCCGCCATCTTGGATTTTGGCCAAGATAAATTTTTTTCAGCTTGGCCCTATATCTAAAATTCATCAATAAGCTCCAAAGAATACCTTTGCCAAAATTCATGCTTCTTTCATTTTTTGCACAATTCCTCCAAATATGGGAGCTTAACCGCTGGACTATAAGCCCTTGTCACGTACCCCGAAACCGGAGTGAAACTCAGCAGATGTATACATAGTACATAGTTAAGTAAGCATTAAAAAATTTAGGCAGTTACCTCCACCAAAAAAAAATTAAAAAAAAACTTGTAAAAAATCGTTCATTTAATATAGCCGGATGGGAGGGGGTTAATAAGCTGACTTTGCCTGATTTTTCAAACGGCGGCCCTGTATCGTTTGTTAAGTCGTCTATATTATTGTTTTCCCCATTTTCATTGTACTTCTGTCCAAACACTCTTGTTATGATAATACTCCCTGCACAGTAAAACCAGATTTATGGGACATAAGCCTGCGAACTTACCATTTCAGGAACCTTCGTTTCAGATACATATAACAGATCATATTTATATCATATCCAAATACCAAATAAATGACACTGAAGTCTAGGCAAAAGGAAATACATAAACATAATATAATAAATGAATACAACTTATACAGTGCAAAACGTAATTTAATCGACGTGTTTAGGTCATATGGCTTTCTGGTGCCTTTTATGTAATCTATACTGTTGGCTCTAGGGAATTGAGCAACCCAATTGAAAATAATCATAATCTCATTATCGTAATCATGTTTGGCAACATATTCCTTTGCAAAATCCTTAGTTTTATCCGCCCAACTATGGCAATTATGCTATGTTCCATTCACCAGTTTTCATCAATTTATGCATGGGGACAATTTTCTAGAAATATTGTATGTTTGCATAGATCTACAGTGGAACCCCACAATTACGACCACCTTGGGGACTGTCCAAAGTGGTCGTAATTTGGGGGTGGTAGTATTTGTGAAACTCTAAGTTACCTGGATCGTGTATTTCGGACCAAAAATAGTGGTCGTAAGTGTGGGGTGGTCGCAATTGCGGGGTGGTTGCAAGGCGGGGTTCCCCTGTATTTGGAAGTTACTTCAACATGTGTGAAGAATTTTAATATAATGTATATTAAAAATTATATTATCTCGTTTGTGTAAGATTAATATGAAGTTAATTATATGGGGGAAAAATGTCCAGAAGAACAAAATATGAATAAATATATAATAAATGCCTAATCTTAAGGATATAAGGCACTTTGCTTCTGAAATCGAAAACCAAAAAAAAATGCCAGCGGCTAGAAATGTGTGCACTGTAACTGTTAATTACAAAGTAATAATTTAATCTGTGAAACAAAAGATACTAAAGAACCTACATTGTATCAAAGGTGGACAGAAAATGACAAAGCAAATTAAAGCGTAAAAGCTCTATTTAAGAAGCTTATTCCGATATCTGACTTCTAATTACTAAAGATATACTAGTAATGTCCTGAGCCTTTTACAAAAACAGGCCAGAAAATGCCGACCATACTGCGCTTTGTTTGGTTTGTATCCACGTGTTTATAACATGTGGGGGGCCTTCCAAAATACCATACTTTTTGTTCCTGGAATAAAAAAAACATTATTTTTTGTGTGACCTTAGTGACATTACCTAGGCCTTAATTGGTGCACGTTCAATTAAAATATGGTCCACGGATAATACAATATTATAATGGTGTGGCTAAAGAGAATTACCAAAACAAGTACAAATTTATAGTCGTACAAAAGAGGCGGACTGGACTGCAAACAACAAGAAGAAGTGGAAATGTGTGGAAAACCAGCCAAAATTCCTACCATCGGCCAACGAGGCCAAAATATTTTGTGGGTTTTTTTCGGAACGGCATTTGCCATGGGGACACGCGCTGAGCTCTGTTAGCAACATTACTCAAAGCGTTATTTAAAAAAGTTATGGCCTACGGCCAAAAGGTAACCCTCAGGCCTACACCAAAACAGCACTAGTCATTGAATAAATAACATGAAAATATAAATATGTACATTTGTGATGGAACATATTGTTACTATCTTGGTATATTATGTCTCCGTGACTGTACAAATCTGTAACCATCTTTAAATATCATTATGTTTTCATCGTTTCGAATATTTTATAGTATGACAAACCTAACTGCGTTAATCTCTTATTGTAATTCTATCTGTAATTCTAACATCACTCTATCCGTATAAATGGACCAAGATAAATGAAAACCATGTGTTGAGGTCTATCAGGTCCTCATTTTATAAATAATTAAGGCAAGCCCGTTCGTTTTCAGAGAAAATAACACTCAGTCATCGCTCTGTAAATTACAAAATCAGCCTCCCATTTAGGATTGGATAGCAAAACTTGAGGCAACGTTCGAGAGATAAAAAGCGTTAAGCCGGGTGTGTATATGTGTGCGTGCGTAACATAGAGACAAAAAAAAACTTACCTGAGAGACAGTATCTCAGGCTTCCAGCATCACCAGCGGCGTCCGCTTCACTGGTTGTTGCACTACAGTTGTTACATAGCGTCCTCGCCAGCCTGATCGAATCCAACACAGCACTACTCAGGCATTTCCCTATGGGGCTGCATTAGTATTCGTCGCTCACTTGTACAGCGGGGTTTGGTACATCAATGTTATTGTTGAATATGAAACTGTAGCTTCTGTCGGTAGTCTCCGGTCCACCCGTACTGTAGGATTGCTTACATTAATGTTATTGTTGTATATCAGGCTATAGTGTTTACGACCCCAAGGTTGTTGCTTTGCGTTCCCCACCCTAAGACCATTGGTCGTGGTCATTAACACAAGGGCTACCCTCTTTATCTTTGTGTGAAGGGGTACTGGTCATGGCCGACAGGTAAATGTAGAAAGAATACTGTGGTTGCCTTTTTGTTCGCGAGGGTTTCACAATCGCGATATTACCGAATTGGACATTATCGCGAAAATAAATATTTCGTGATTAAAAGTACTGTCGTCGAGGGCATGTCACAAGGCAAAAGACATTTTTTATATTATAGGTATTTTCAATTAGAATGGTATAATGTTATCATAAATTATATCACATTTTCAAATGATCAACCATAAATGAAAAAAGTATGTTCACTCATTCGTAGTTCCCATTGGTCAACATCCAATTGTCACGATTTTGTGCACTAATTATTTGATATAATAAATCCATATGATAATAGATTAGTCTTTGTAGGTTATTGTTTGGTCAGACTGTGAAAATGGGACCCTCACACAAAAATAAAACATCGAAAATCGCGAAAATTTATCCCCGAGAATATGATTCCAACCGCAGTAACCGAGAGGGTTATGGCTGCTTGCACGGCTTGTATGATCTTCAATTAGAAAAGCTGCTAAAATGAATAGTCCCGAAAATTTAGTCCAAGGCGAATGAAGTGATAAACTGAACTTTTAATATTATTTGAAACCT
The DNA here is from genome assembly GCA_026874595.1 of Sipunculus nudus. Taxonomy (NCBI): domain Eukaryota; kingdom Metazoa; phylum Annelida; class Sipuncula; order Golfingiida; family Sipunculidae; genus Sipunculus; species Sipunculus nudus. The sequence continues at coordinate 61,783,500 of CM049318.1, forward strand.
TCGTGGACAAGCTAATCAGTTAGTCAAGGGCGTTTTAATTATCCAGGAGGCCAAGATTTGTTGTGGAATATGTTATAGCGTTTTCCAATAAATGCAGCATCGTCCCTCAGTTAAATCATCATAACACCAATTTACATTTTGTATCTTTATTTTGAAATTCAACTTATTTCTTTAATTGAATATAGACAAACTTTCATTCAAAATATCGAGAATTATACGGAATACCATGCGCCAGTTAGCATTCAATTTGCAACAAATCATAAATATATCCTCATAAACCCACCCTGTAGAGGATATTAAAAGGAATATTGAGCAGCAGCTATAGCAGTAAACTTTCAGTATTTATAATTTATGAAATAAAACGTAATATTTTAAAGTACAGTCCGATTAAAACGTTGCAAAAACTCTTCAGATTTGTTCATGCTATCACATTGTTTCTTTGTATTGGTTTTGTCATTAATTATATTGTTTTATATAACGTAATGCCCCAGAGCCTTTGTGGGGTGCGACATTGCCTGTAAAAAAGCCCTGAAAGGACTAAATGTTTTAGTGGTCGAAAGAAAAACTGGCTCAAAGTGACAAAGCTCAAATTTAACCAGAATTGTTCTTGTATTTCAATGCAGCTGCGATCTGGAAAGATTGCTGTAAAATTGTTAAGAACTGCTGTGGTGATTCAGAGTTTGGCCCAAACAGATTTTCGCCTTCTGTTCAATAAGGGATATAACAGACTCTCTGACTGATTTGCTTCTTAACGTTTAACAACATGTTTGCATTTCCGGAGATCAAACGGTCCTATAAGCACTTACCATAAGCACTGGTCATGCAAACATGCAGTTACGGAAATTGGCTTTCAGGCCACACCAAAAAAAATAATTGTTCTACGCATTTAGAGAACAAAGAATTAATACTGTGCGAGTGAGGGATTTTTTTATAATTATAAGTCGAGACATAACGAGTGGAATTTTGCAAGCTTACCAAGAAAAATACAAAATTCGCTTGCGAAATTCAACAAACAATTGAGTCAATTTTCATACAAATTTTTTTAAGGAATCGAGACAAGAGCACAAATTAGCAAAATTACGAGGGTCTGGCCCTCATTTAGGAAAAACCTAATTAAACACACATTATCCAGAGAAGTCAGGACGGACGAATCGGTAGAACAACTGATAGTAACCGGGAAGACCTGTCATGAACCAGAGTCCTTCCCACCGGCGGCGTATGTTGTGTATACTGCCTCCGCTCGTAGGATATGCCTAAATCCCAGGTCATGTGTATGAGTTTATTCATAATATAACTCACGAAATCCTGAACGGAATCTCATGAAATTTTCAGGACATATAAAAATTCGGTTAGATTTTGTTGTGGATCTGTAACATGATCTGGATTCTGAAACGTCATTTATGGATTTTCACAAATTACAGTCACCTGTGCATGAATGAACCTAGGAATATGGGCAGAATAAGTGATTGCAAAGTCGGGGTTGGGAGCATCCTAAAATAGGGACCCCTACATGGCGGAGGCTTGCATTTCTCAGAATGCAGATTCCTAGTTTTATATATCTTCAATTGCATATGTATACATTTTTAAATACCTCCTTTGTTCTTAATGGAAAATTATCTTCCATTGGAACAGGTGGTAGTATGTGATTCAATGAAGAAAAGTGGGTTTCAGGTCGCACTGTGCAGGGGATGTTTTCGTAGCGGAGTGTGTGCAGAGGACAAAAATCCTGCAGACAGAACAAAACACGCTTAATATCGAAAAAAGTAACCACATTGCTCCATTATATTACATCTACCCCTGATGAATCAAGTGCCCAGCTGGTTCTTCATTCACCAATCTATAAGTCAATATAGAAAAGAGTCTATAAAATCCGGCTTCCATATATTATAAAAGAGTAGAAGAAATAGAGATCATGTCTTGATATGGACTGGATAATCCTTCGCTCGCCCTTTATTATGGTAAACCATAATTTTTTCCGCCAAAGGGCATATAAAGCTAATTTTTAAATAATTAAGTTGGTGGAGGTTACCGCCAATTTTCTTAATGCTAGCTTTACCAATTATGTACATCTGCAGAATCCCATTTTTGGTTCCTGAGGGTGCTGGTTTGTAATCGCGATATCGTCCGTATTGCTGAGTCATATATGACACCGGGAAATTTAAACTTGTACCATTAAAATGTGAAATTGTTGAGTGATCACACCTCATCAATATAAGTACTTATGCATGTTTGCCGCTGTTTACACTTTATTATATAACAAAGAACATAAAATATGAAACCAGAAACAAAGAAAAAGTAGAATAAGAATGGGAATTCTTAGTAGTGTATTCTCCTTAAAATATTTCGGTATCTGTCAAAATTTAAGCGTTTGCTCACTCCTGTACACAAGTGGATACAGGGCGCGATATGTGGCGCAAAACGTAAACATAACAAGCTTCCAACCGGTGTTTCTTCAGTGTTTCCTCTTTGTTCTCTTGTTCGGGAATTGTCGCGCGTGCGCTAGATTGGACTCTGGTAAACAGACATTGACTGTGTTTACTCTACCCAGAACTATGCCAACGTTTAAAAACGGGTGACCTGAAGAAATTAAGCACGTGTGCCGGGATTTTTTAATGGAGATGTTTGTATTCAGCCAAAATTAGATAATAACATGAGATCAAATAAATACATAGGCGCGGAGCCAGAGGGGGGTTTGGGTATCAAGACCCCGTCCCCCCCCCCCCCGCTCTCATCCAACGACTTTTTTTAGACAAATCTTATGCTCGACGGGGGGTTTTGGGGGTCGAGGCCTTTTTCTAGACAAATCTTATGCATGACACTCGTTAACCCCTCCCTGCAATAAATCCCTGCATACATACTCGCTATTCAGCTATTGAATTAACTTTTGAAATGGACAAAAAAAAATTTTTTGCTCATCCAATAATTCCAAAAGTGTAGCATCCGGTATATAAGTCATAGATATTATCTCACTAGTAAATGACTAGAAGACACTATATATAACAACATCATGTGCGTAAATTGAAAAAAAAAGCACCTCTGCTATTATTAATAACTCCTTAGAAAGGGGAAACCTAATTACGCATATTTTTGTTGCACTTGTTTCTTTCTCTTTTTTTCAGTTGTATGTAGTTATGCGATAAGCATTAGGTTGCCAAGAAGAATACAAAGGGAAAGAAACCTGGTCACCGAATATAAAACTTCCATATATGCAAAGCGTGCACAAGTAGGAAATCCATGTCAATTTTTAATGATTTTAAAATTTCCCATGATAAATGTCCACTGATATTGAATTACAACAACACGAGAATTACCCAGTATACTGTCATTAATCATCAGACATTTACATACAGTCCAGAGGATCAGGCGGGGCGCTCGTTTTATGTGGCTTAGACCTTTATCTAACGTTCATGAATTCTTAATCCCTATGTTCGGCACGGTACCCGCGAATTACTAGTGCGTCCTTGCATATTTGCCATTAGGCCATACGAAATCAATCAGTTGTTCTACGGATTCGCGGCTCCATTATTGCTAATCAAACATTGTATTGCTTGATGTAAATATATACATGTAATATAATATACAAATATATTATATATGCTGATGTAAAAATGTGTAAATATTTGTTACTATTATTTCTATTTCTTTAATGAAGAATATGACCCTTGCCGTTTAATGGCGCTGTCTTTTGAATGAGTATGAAGGTTTTATATGATAAAATTAATGGTTTTCTGTGTCTGAAAATAATGCTGAACCAGAAACTGTCGTTAAGAAATTGGAGCAAATATCCGAATTTTATCACCATCGTGCCCATGAGGCTCCTGCGGGATTCGAACCGAGAACCCTCTGGTGCGAAGACGAGTGCCATAACCACTAGGCTACATCCTGTCCCAAGTACGAGGGTATTTTGCTAATAGATGAAGCCTTGACTCCCTTAACAAACTCATTTCTTAACAATCGGCTGATAATAAAAAGATTTAAAAAAAAATAATCGCTTTTTTCCTATGCTTATATTTTGGTTCAAATAGAGTAATTTTTTTTTTTTTTTGCTTGGCCTTAGCCGTCGCAAGACAACCAGGAAATGAAATACTGAGTCCACATCGATGTCCATTCCCATGAATTGACAATATGGTGCGAATGGAGATGTAATGCTTTCTGAATGCAATCACGAAAATACCAGCCGCACTGGGGCGCCTTTGCCGCTTTCATTTATATAATCAGTAGAAATGGCCTTAAAAGCTTTAAACCCTGGAGGTCATATATAGAATCCCGAGAGGCCCCGGTGGTAAAGGTATGGCCTTTCTGTATCAAAACACGAGTGGGCGCGATAAACTCTATTCATGGTCATTTGTTAGCCTGGCAACTGACACCGCCTGCATGAATCTGTTGGTAGCTCGACTTCATGTAATTGAACCGTTTGTAGTTGTTTTAAACTGTATATGTCAAAGGCCTTTTGAATGCAATGTCAGTAGAATATGATGTAGCTTTACGATATGAGTGATATGTTATTTTGTTGAGATCATATTATAATGTGCGAAGGGTTAGCAATAAGTCATAAGCTTTGTTACGGCAGAGAAAAGGTTCTGTCTATATAGGCTTTCGCAGGTATTTGAGGACAGGAGGGATCAAATCGAATGATTTTTAATCCGAATCCAACGTCTCCGTCACTTTAGGTTTCATTGTTTTATAAAACTTAACACTTGACGGAAGAGAGTAAATTATCGTCGATTCTGACGTGTGAAAATTTTAATTTCGTAGAATAAAAGCACCTATTTTTTTGTTATCAAAAGTACAATTCCAAGTCTAACTCCATTTATAATTTTTTTCACCTGCATGCCGGCTTTATTGGAGATATATATATATATATATATATATATATATATATATATATATATATATATATATATATATATATATATATATGTAACCGGACACGTTAAAGCGTTCCTACTGGCTTTGCTTGTGAAGCTTGCTTTATTGGCGAAGCGGTAGAACGTCTGACTTGTGTGTCACAGGTTACGGGTTCGAACCCACATTCGGACTGGTTTCCATTTTCACCCGTAACAAATGGTGGCAGCGGTGGGATCCGGGGAGTTATTGTCGTGGCATGATGCCCCACCCAGTTCACGTGTGTGACCCCCGGGATAGATCCCACGTTCTGGGGAGGGGGTGAATGTAACCGGACACGTTAAAGCGTTCCTACTGGCCTTGCTAGTGAAGCTTGCTTTATTAGCGAAGTGGTAGAATGTCTGACTTGTGTGTCACAGGTTACGGGTTCGAACCCACATTCGGGCCTAGTTTCTATTTTCACCCGTTACATATATATATATATATATATATATATATAAAGATATATATGTATATATACAGTCGAGCCCACCTTGTGTCAATAAGAAAATTCCGTTTATTGTCACATGAATCTAAAATCCCAAACCATTTCCTATATTAACAATGGTAATTCTGACTGCTTAATATCATGGAATATTGTCATAATCCCGTTTATTGTCATGCTTGGAACCCTTGGCAGTGTTACCAGTTCGCATTTAATATCACATCAAACGCCGACACGGCGATTAACGAGGCCAAATAGCCTGTAATCGGTCAGGCGTATCAAACGATCGAATTTCGCACCTGTGTACGGCAGGCAAGTGCAGTGATGCATGCAGTTCACTCCCCGTCACTTAGCTACTAGTGATAAACTTCGTACTTTAACAAGGCGATGTTTGCGATCACATATCATACGAATTGAAACCCTCGCTCTTAGAAGGCCGCGGTTTACACCTCAGTGACGTTTCGCTTAGATGATATGAAGCACGAGCTTTAAACGATGCATATGACTGGAAATCACCTTTAACGGACCACTAAAAGCTGGAGGTTTTGTGAGCACTGGAGGAGATACCCGGTCAAAAACCTCAGTCGCGGCGAAACTTCAGAAAGTTGACACTGGCATGACGGAGCCCGCTCCCCGTACAGGCCTATCATAAAGACGATCATGGAAGTTTGAGTCATTAATATGATACCCTGAAAATAGAGCGCAAGAGTCGGGGAAAGAATTATCTAGTAAAAACGTTTGTTACAAATAACGTAATAACTGTGCCGCATACGTCTCTTCCTGTTGGCAAGTCGGATTATTGCGGCATGCGGCACAAAACTGACAGGAAATAAATTGTCAGGTGCGCAAAAACGTAATTTTATATGCCGCTGTGCAATAAAAATATTCATAAACGTTTCTGTCTCCTTTTTATTGACGATTTATTAAGTATTTTTGAGAAATAACGCTTCTTCTATGATTCCAAAGAACATTTATGTTGAAGCCTGCATAATGTCACATCCCGGTTATTATCATAATTTATGCATGCACCACCGATATGACAATAAGCGGGCTTGACTGTATATATATATATATATATATATATATATATATATTCATATTTATGTAATATATATATATATATATATATTTATATATAGATACATATATAGATATACTTATATAGTCGAGCCTATTTGAAAGATCATCTGTCTAATAAGACCACCTGCCTATTTAGACCACCCTTGAATAAGCGAAAACATTCACATTGGTTATATAACTGACCTGTCTAATAAGACCACCTGTGAATTAAGACCTCTTTTTACCAGTCTCTATGGTCTTATAACATAGGTTCCACTGTATATATTATATACCTTGACACTATAGCTAAGGGGAAAAAAATAAAAGGTATGGTTCTCAGGCACCGCCCGAGTCAATCCCCCCCCCCCCCGGCATAAAAAAAAATTATTTTGATTTTCATCTTTCAAGAAGATAAGATAATACAATTTTGATATGATTTTCTTTGTTATGTTGTGCTTTAGCCTGTTGAGCAAAACAAATCAGCAATTTTCGTGCTTTTCCCTTATCATTTGACATTTTTATCGAATCATACAAAAATAAATAAAAACAAAAAAAAACCGCCCGCCCGCATTGATTTCTTGAAAAAAAAAGTGCCTGAGAACCAAACATTTTTTTTTTTTGCCTAACAGCTGACTTTTCAATGATGGATGTACACGGTATGAAGCACTACAGGCCTAGTCTGTACGCATGCCGACAAGGGGTAAACATCGATTTTGATGATAACAATAAAATGTTTATATTTCTGCTTTTGGACAGCTAAAACATTTGACAAAAGAGAATGACCATTTGATTCAAATTTATATACTTTGCGACTGTCTGACTGCTTATATTTGTTGTAAGGCTCAATATGGATCCTTTCAGCTGACGATGTATTTTATAATATTTTCAACATTTACGTACGTATCGCCCGAGAAATCAATCATATTTTGGCCTTAATAGAAGGAATGAGACCGCTGCTGCGTCAGGGGTGTACCCTTGGTAGGAAAAAATATATTTCCATTTATCAATATATAGATGCCCTTATAGAAACAAACGTTCTGGGAACTTCCAAATAAATCCGATTTCATATTATTGTTTTCATTTTTTTACTGTTTTTCCTGGGTAATTTCCCGGATCATTTTGGTCTATAAAAAAAGGAGGCGCCCCATGCGCACCTGATCGAGTCCAAATACGTACTGTGCCTGGTCACAACAGTACATAAACATAAATAGGCAAAATTTTGCTGGATAGGCCTTTGGGAGGCTGGGTGAAGTTTCACGATGGGCCGATGGTGTAAACATAACTAAGGTACCGTGGGCCTCTATTTCGGCAGAACCGACGTTTTTTCTTATGATCAGAGCTATGTATTATTGTTATTTTACATTTATTGTGACTTAAAATGTTTAATTTTTGATTATTTAAATGATAGTATTATTCATGCAAAGTGGTGAACACTATCATAATTCTATGCTGTTATGAAAAAAAGCCTGGAAAAATCGATGATAAGGAGACAAAATGATTGGACATGCAGGCGTGACCCTGGTCCCATCAGCAGGTTTTTAGAGGACAAACATTAGTAAAACGTCCATGCATTTGTCCTTTAAAATACAACAGTCACTACGTTTCCAAGATAAATCTTGATTTTGATTAAAAATCTGTTTCACAGTTTGGTGCCAATTGAAATTTGTGAATATTTTTCATATAATTGGCAGACCAGTTCCAAAAAGCAAGCTTCAATGGAGGAATGAGCCATAGGTCAAAATAACTAGAATAAAACCTAAACCATAACCTGCCTAATATTTTTGTACTGCTAAAAATATCTTTAGATGAGAAAATATTTTTACATCTCAACACCAGAGGTGAAGGTCACCGTCTCTGGTCACATGCTCGCACAACTACATTTAGAAGCTTCTGATTGGTTGTTTAGTCTCATAAATCATCTAAAAAATATATCCCGAGTAAGAGTATTTCTGCCAGGACTATTATAATATTTATTACCGGTACGTATTTGGGTTAAATTAAGCGTACATTTATAGTTTGAAATTTTTACTCTCACATTTTACTACTATTTAGCTAATGTGGGCACCTCCATAAGCTATCAAGCAGACACTTTTCTGCAACGAATTTTCGTTGTTGAACCATGTTCCTATTTAACATTTTCGGCCATATTCATGATATCATTAACGTTACGATATACTGACTTATGACATTAGGCCAATCATGCTTATAATCTACAACTATTTTTATAAATTTATAGTTTTTTAGTTATTATCGTCCTTTGGTATATTCGTTTGGTATATTACAAATGGTATAACATTGTATAGCTTTTATGTATGTATATATTTCCTACTGCAATTGTGTTACCTCTAAACTTTCATTCCTATTAATACACATGGGGGCATGGATATTTTCATTTTTGACTTGCCATAACCTTCTACAATGGATTATGGACTTTCAGTTTCTGGATTGATATTTGTTCTAGTTGTAATTGATGAGAAAACAATTCTTTTATCAGGTGATCAATCGTATCTAGATTTGCAAAACATTTGTGCTCTTTTTTTTTTATTTATTTATTTATTTTTTAATATATATGATTATGTGACAGTGAAATAAAAAAACAAATGCCGGTATATTACTAGCCGTAAGCTGATTAACCCATAATACCAAGTAATGCTGGGCTTCATAAATTAGGGGGGGGGGAACATGATGTGAATTAATTTTAGACATATTTAATGCGGAATGCATGATAAGCTATCTTTTAGAACATATGGCACTCTTTTCTTGGGTCAGAATTTTGTTCACAGTTTGTGCTCTGCTGGGCAGCTACTTGGTGTATTGTTTGAACTTTCCGAATAAATTGTTTAGCCAAATAATGGTGAGTCTCTGTGAGAATAATCGCCAAATACCAATGGGAAACAACTGTTGGAACAGACCATCGTGGCGAGGACTTTGACATGCGCGCCATCTGTGAAACCTGCGAAGAACTACGATTGTAATCCCTTGAAATATTTACGGTAAATTTTAATGGACGCCTGTCGTCTGCAGCCGCCTTTGGTGAGCTGTTTGACTTTTTGTCATTCAAGCGCCATATAGATAATCTTGTACGCAAAAGGTAAGTATACGATTTTTGTTCACATTTATCAGCTGCATATAGGAACTTACCGGCTAAAAAATATAAAAGAGAGACACGTGATGGATGTTTTTAATTTAATACGATGCCGATTGCCCAGAAGTGGCACAGCAGTTGTGCCTTGTGGGGAGTTGTGGCCACTGGCACTGGTGACGGCTCCAGTGTTTGTCCTTTGCATGGGAGGCGTACCCAGTGTAATTTTGCAACATGATTTGTACGCTCTTACTATACGTTGCAAATCAACTCAAGAGTCAAATGAGAAAGCTGCATTGCTGCAATGCTGGCTAATTAACACAGTCCAAGACATGTCAAGTCTCACGCATTGGATTTGAGACTCGCGCATTTATCCCTCGATCATCTCACGCTCTCATGCATTCCATTACCTGGCCCGATCATCCCAAGCTTTCAAGTTAAAACCGATAGCTTATCCCATTCCTTCTTTTAAGACTGGAAGTTGTGCTAAATGTGGGGAATCATCTTGCCCGGAGCCCCAAAATTTGACCAGGATTCATCCGATTGGTGGAGAGAGTCATTCTTGAAGGGAGGGGGGGGGTCATTTATTATTATTATTTTCAGTGGTTTCCTGTCAATCTTACAGTAACAGAGGTTCTTGACTGCCACAACCATGAGTTGGAAATTTCATGCAATTGTGATTAGAACTGCCAGCTTTGCATCTCTGAAGTCCTTTTCAGGGCCTGTTTTCTCTCCTGAGTGATAATTGTTTAAATTTAATTGTGAAGTTTGATTATAGCCTTTTAGGGGACCTCAACATCACAAAGGTCCTTAATTTGCAGATGACTAACAGTAACAATTATAAGCTCAGATGGTAAATTTTGTTTATAATCTTACTTCTTGGATAATGAATGAGGCATAATCATTGTCAGCTGGATTTAAATTTTTTTTTATTATTCTTTTTATAAAAAAAAATCAGGGAATGGTTAGAAACCATTCACACAGGCAGTTGAGGGAATTGCACCTGCAACCTTTGGGTAACAAGAAACACTGTGTTCCTGGTATAAAAAAATTATCTAGGAAAAGCATGCAAAGATATGGGTAAAGATTATTGACCCAAACAAAAAATACCTTATAAGTTATATATAGTTTCTTTTCCAGAAAAGCAATTAAACCAGTAACTGAAAGAACAAAATATTTATTTGGAATTAGGGGTAATATTTCTTATGTTTTACTCCAATCTTTGATGATCAAGGTCAACGGTCACTTGCAGTAATGTTAATGTTATTAACTGCTGGTTGGTTATTGTTTGCCATACATGGTGTAAAAATTAAAACTGTTCAAGCATTTTTGACAGTAATTAACAATTGTAGATTCAACAATTCCCCTTACTTTGTCTGCTTCATGGAACAAGACCATTAATATTAAAGTTGAATCAGGCCTGTTATTCAGAGAAAGTACACCTAGTTGGCATTTGGCAACCAACAGGGGATGCCATATATATTTCCTGGTCACATGACCTATTGAAGAATTCAGAAAGGTGTAAAGTATAAATGTTGGATTTTGTTATTAAGTTTTTCATTCCAGTGATAGGCCTTTAAACCCTCATCCTCTGTGCAATCAAACATTTTGAATTAATAATCACAAAGTTTCAATGGACATCACTTGGTGGAACAGACTGTAATGTTTTTCATTTCATTTTCTTTGTAATGTAAGTACTGGTGGTGATATCATGTAGCATTTGGCCTGACTTTTTCACAGACATTCTGATCTTTGATGAATTTTACAGAAACAGTTACTGGTATGCCAAATAGTGGATTTTATTGATGATTGGTCATTTTCTCTCTTAATAAATTAAATTGGTTGCATTTTTTGCAAAATTGATTACAAATGATTATGTATGCACATCCAAAGAAGTCATATTTTACAGATAAAATACTCTACTTCTGCCAGAAATACAAGAAAGATAGGACACAAGATAGCAAACAGCATTAAAACTGAACATGGTATAACAAATATCTGTTAACAACCCAGTCATGACCTTGAACTTTCAGCATGATATACAAGTAAGACTGAATTTACTTGATCAATATTTTAGGTATAATCCTATACAGCATATCTCACATTAATATAGAATGTACATAAAAAAAATTGATTAGTAATCAATGGTCATTCATTTTCTATCTTTCCATTATCTGATATGATTTTACAACCTATGCCTACCACTAGTAACATTTACAGTATGGTCAAGTCCATACTATGCTATCCAACATTTGACCCAGCTCAGTATGTATATATAGTCCTGAGTCAATGATCATTCTATTTACAGAATGTCATACAGTGACATATTACCATCTGTTAATTACAGACTCTTGGTCCACATCTGATGATGTCCAGGCCTTAGCAGCTAGAGGCATTATTCTGTATACAAAGTTTCATCAAATGACATATTACCATACGTTTATTACAGATCTGTTTATTATTTAGTTCCTGATCCACATCTGAATAATGTCCGACCTCAGTAGCCAATGGCATTATTCTGTATGCAAGTTTTTATAAAATGACATTTTACCATAAGTTAATTACAGATTCCTGAACCACGTCTGTAAGATGTCCAATTCACCACTAGAGGGGACCACTGCAGAGCATGCTGTTTTAGAAGCAGGATCAAGAGCAAGGTTGGTCAAGATGTTTTAATTTTCTGAGGAGTTTATTATCTTGAAGAAACAGAGCACTAGTACAAACACCCTGGAGCTCCACTTTGGTTGATCTATGGACAAAGTGACCATTTTTTTTCCAGGCGGACAAAGGTTTGAAATAAATTTAAAGGAATTCTAAAGAGCTGCCTGTCTCATACATTTCACATATTGTTATTTACTTTGGCATATTGTTATTTACCCTTGCAACAGAAGGGAAGAGCAAGGGACCTTCAGTTAAATCTGTTTATATATCCATGTCTATGTATAAATAGTAAATTTTTTTACATGTAAGCTCGGACAAAGAGTGCAAAATTACAGCACATTGCTACATGTTATTTAACACAAGGTTATTTAATCCCTATTTAGTTGAAGGTAACCCCCTACATTCTTTAAATGCTAATGTACATCTACAGAGTTCCATTCCAGTTTCAGACTACTTGACAGGGTGGTAGCACACACTTCCACTCATTTATATTCTTGTCTTAACCAGGCCTGGTGACCACTGCACCTGTGAGCCCTTGGTTCTATAATCAACCCCATTGCTGGGTCATACCATCAGGGAACCCCTAAAAGTCACATTGTTTGTGAGTGAACGGTGGCTGTGTGGTACAGTCTCCCAGTCTGGGTGGGGGCTGACCATGATAAATCTCACCCCCTCGGCTGAGATTTGAACTCTTGACCTCATGGCTTTAACTTTAAGTCCTGTGCTCTACCCCAGTACCACAGAATCTGGTCTTTTAATACAAGGTTATTCCATGCAATATCTCACTCCAAATGAGATGATTCTGATAAATACGGTATTACCCTGGATTCTAGAATTCACAAGGGAAAAAAATTAAGTTTAGTCTTCTCTCCCAGATGGCTGCAGGGCATGGGTCTGTTGCTTTTTGTAAATAACCACTGGAGTTTGTGCTTTATCTTAAGTTTGGACTGGCCTCTCTGCATAGATCCCTGTCTAGGGTCTGTAGTACTTTGTACCACAACAGTTTTTTTTTTATTCACACCAAAGGGTAACCCTACCAGTCTGTGTGGCTGCTTAACCTGTAAGCTCCCTGGTAGTGAAGACAGACACCAAAGACCAAGAAGGACAAGTTAAAAACTAAATGGGATTAGATTGCCAAAAGCACAACAGTTTACCATTTATATTAGTTTATTTTCTGTTGTCCTCAGCCTAAGAGACACTAGTTTTGCTAGGTCAATAAATGTAATAAAAACTACTGTTTTCTGTCAGCTTTAAATTTTCTTAATTTTTACTGACCAGAAAAGATGCTAAACACAGGCATGAACAATGTTAAGAATTGAAAAATGGAGTTGAAACAGTCACAGTTATAATTATCTTAGTGACCAACAGGTGGAACTAGCTACTATTCCAGTCCAGGTGTGGTGACTGTCTCAAGGTTCAATTTGCACAAGAAACCATTTTCCATATATTCCCTGGTAAATATTAATAGATCATTGATTTGAACTATTGCATTTTAAAAGGGACTGGTTATGGAATAAAAGCAATCATTTAATATTTACCTAGATCTTTTACAAAAACTGCATCAAAATACGACTATATATTAAGCAGCATTCGGTGAACATGTTAAAATGAGGCTGATAAGAAAAAGGTGACTCCTGCAAAATAGCATAAAAATGTAAATATCACAGTGCTCCTCTGGGTTTGAATTTTGAACTTAAACACACTAAAAGCTTACTTTTGTGTGTATGCAATTTACCAGTCCTCCCACCCATACATTTTCTTTTGATTAACTTTCTCATGAAAAGTATTGGTGTAGCTGTAACAGTGAAAACTACTAGTGATGCCATCTTGACGGGTATTGTTAAGCATAGAACCTAAAATAAATGATGTCTGCTTCAGACTTGCTTATCTGTGAAATGATAATAAGTTTGATTCTTCCTTGCTTTGTTTTTTAAATGTTTTGATGTCATTTTCAGTTATCATCCCAGTATAAATCTTGAACCATGACCAGAACACATGAAATAAAAAAAAAATGGACAGAAGATGATCTTTTGTTTGTTTCATTTTTACAATGTTCATATATCATGTCTTGACCTATGCTGATGTTTCTTTATATCCATGGGAGGTAGGATCACTAGAATGACTAAGATATCTGCAGAAAAGACACCAGCATTGCTGAATTATGAAATAGATAAATTGAAAAAAAAAAATTATATTCTATGTGTCTGAAAAGTATCCTGCCAATCATCCAAATTATAAATGTTCAGTTGTTTTAATTATGCAGCATTTGTTATATCAGGTACATTCCTTAGTTTTCAGAACCTGTACTGTCCTGAGACCATAGATGGGCCAGAGGGCGCCACTTTGACAAGTCAATCTGAAAAGAAAAGGAAGCTTGATGTGAGCTAAGTAACTCCAGTTACTCCATAATTATATGTTAAAATCATTTACAATCTTTGCATTGGATGATGCATTATGAACCAGAATAAATCTATTCTGAAACTTAATATTTCACCCACTGCAGAGATATGCTAAAACCGCGCAGCTACTGGGGGGGGGGGGGATTGGAGGCTATGCCCTAAGGTTGGCCCCTGGACCCCAGTTGCAAAAAAAATCCCCCGAAACATTTTCTTTTACCCTCCATTTGCCCCCCCCCCCACCCCCCCCCCCCCACCCCACTTTTTAAATCCTGGTGTTGCCACCATATGAAAATTATATTTTTTCATAACTACTTTTTAAGTACATTTTGTGTACATGTTTACAGCAGGATTGGTTTATGAACTGTTATAGAACATATTTTTTGTATGTATCTATAACAATTTGGGCTTATTCTTCACTCTAACATTACACTCTGTCTGTATATTAACAGAAGGATGGCTTTTCAATCCCTGGTCTGCCTGTCCTGCCAAAATATTCTGCATACAATCCACAGGAAACTGTTGACAGAGAGTATCAAGAAGTGACAACCACTCTCCCAGAGCAATCACAACATGAAACAGGTCAGTAGTGTAGACAATAGTGTTCCAACACTAAACTGTCCCAGGCGGTTCAAAACATGGAACAGGTTACTAGTGTTCAATCACTAAACCATCTGAGGACAATTATGATATGTTAACAGTCAGTAGTATTCCATCACAAAATCAACCCCGGCCAGTAGTGTTCCATCACAAACCAATCCAGGTGAGCCACAACATGATGCAGGTCAATAGTGTTCCATCATAAAACCTTTCCAGGTGAACCACTACATGATGCAGGTCAGTAGTGTTCCATCACAAAACCATGCAGGCCAGCCACAGCATGGTGCAGGTCAGTAAAGTGTTCCCTCACTAAACCATCCTAGGCCAGCCACAACAGTGTGCAGGTCAGTAGTGTTCCATCACTAAACCAATCCAGGTGAGCCACAACATGATGCAGGTCAGTAGTGTTCCATCACAAAACCATTCCAGGTGAACCACAACATAATGCAGGTCAGTAGTGTTCCATCACAAAACCATTCCAGGAGAACCACAACATAATCCAGGTAAATAGTGTTCCATCACAAAACCATTCCAGGTGAACCACAACATGATGCAGGTCAGTAGTGTTCCATCACAAACCCATTCAGGCCAGCCACAGCATGGTGCAGGTCAGAGGCATCCATCACTGAATCATTCCAGGTGAACCACAACATGATGCAGGTCAGTAGTGTTCCATCACAAAACCATTCCAGGTGAACCACAACATGATCCAGGTCAGTAGTTTTCCATCACGAAACCATTCCAGGTGAACCACAACATGATGAAAGTCAGTAACGTGTTCCGTCGAAAAACCATTCAGGCCAGCAACAGCATGGTGCAGGTCAGAGGAGTCCATCACTGAACCATTCCAGGTGAACCACAACATGATGCAGGTCAGTAACGTGTTCCATCACAAAACCATTCTGGCCAGCCACAGCATGGTGCAGGTCAGAGGCATCCATCACTGAACCATTCCAGGTGAATCAAAACAAGATGCAGGTCAGTAACGTGTTCCATCACAAAACCATTCAGGCCAGCCACAGTATGGTGCAGGTCAGAGGCATCCATCACTGAACCATTCCAGGTGAACCAAAACAAGATGCAGGTCAGTAGTGTTCCATCACAAAACCATTCAGGCCAGCCACAGCATGGTGCAGATCAGAGGCATCCATCACTGAACCATTCCAGGTGAACCAAAACAAGATGCAGGTCAGTAACCTGTTTCATCACAAAACCATTCAGGCATGGTGCAGGTCAGAGGCATCCATCACTGAACCATTCCAGGTGAACCACAGCATGGTGCAGGTCAGAGGCATCCATCACTGAACCATTCCAGGTGAACAAAAACAAGATGCAGTTCAATAGTGTTCCATCATTAAACCTTTCCAGGTGAACCACAACATGATGCAGGTCAGTAGTGTTCAATCACAAAACCATTCAGGCCAGCCACAATATGGTGCAGGTCAGTAGTGTACCATTACTGAACCATTCCAGGTGAACCACAACATGATCCAGGTCAGTAGTTTTCCATCACGAAACCATTCCAGATGAACAACAACATGATGCATGTTAGTAGTGTTCCATCGAAAAACCATTCAAGCCAGCCACAGCATGGTGGAGGTCAGAGGCATCCATCACTGAACCATTCCAGGTGAACCACAACATGATGCATGTCAGTAACGTGTTCCATCACAAAACCATTCAGGCCAGCCACAGCATGGTGCAGGTGAGAGGCATCCATCACTGAACCATTCCAGGTGAACCAAAACAAGATGCAGGTCAGTAACGTGTTCCATCACAAAACCATTCAGGCCAGCCACAGCATGGTGCAGGTCAGAGGCATCCATCACTGAACCATTCCAGGTGAACCAAAACAAGATGCAGGTCAGTAACGTGTTCCATCACAAAACCATTCAGGCCAGCCACAGCATGGTGCAGGTCAGAGGCATCCATCACTGAACCATTCCAGGTGAACCACAGCATGGTGCAGGTCAGAGGCATCCATCACTGAACCATTTCAGGTGAACCAAAACAAGATGCAGGTCAATAGTGTTCCATCATAAAACCTTTCCAGGTGAACCACAACATGATGCAGGTCAGTAGTGTTCCATCACAAAACCATTCAGGCCAGCCACAATATGGTGCAGGTCAGTAGTGTTCCATCACAAACCATTCCAGGTGAGCCACAACATGATGCAGGTCAATAGTGTTCCATCATAAAACCTTTCCAGGTGAACCATAACATGATGCAGGTCAGTAGTGTTCCATCACAAAACCATTCAGACCAGCCACAGCATGGTGCAGGTCAGAGGTGTCATATACAAGTTTGTTATGTATGATTTGTAATTTTAAGACATGTCAGATATACGGCATCATGATCATTTTACGGCACCTAGTGTTAAGCAAGTGAACTGAGTAAAGTGCGCCAAGCAAAGACCAGCCTCGTCATTCTTTCAACAATCAATCATTTAAAACACATTCTAACAGAACACGACATTGGCGACGACGGATAAAACCCGAAACAACCCATTCATGTACAGATTGACCGCTGTCAGTCTCGTGTTTGTGTGCATTATCCTCGCTCTAACAGCGGCAGGTTCAAGAACTCTTATTATCGCCCAGTCAGGGGCTAAACGTGAGTACGAACTTTCTCCGTTAACTTATGAACTCATATGATATCGTGATCGTCAGTTCTTCTCTGGACATTTGTTAAAACATTCAGTAAACGAAATGGCAGCAGCTCTGCCTCATTATGAGCATTTTGACGCAACCAATGATGCTCAAAGGGGGGCTCGATGGGAAGCTTGGCTGAACGGACTCTCATATTTGTTTGAAGCCCTAGAGTTAATTCCAGCACCCGTACCTCCACGCAACGGTGACGACGTGCTAGCCGCTAACAGGAAAATCAATCGGCGTAAGAGAGGCATGCTCTTGCATTATGCTGGACCAGAAACACAGTCAATATGCCAAACATTATCTGAATCTGAAACTGGTGACAGTTCTGATTATGATAAGGCTGTGTCAGCACTAACAAAATATTTCAACCCAGAGAAAAACAAAGAGTTCTGCCGATACAAGTTTCGCACTGCATATCAACTTGATGGAGAATCCATTGATGAATTCCATACTAGATTGAAACAATTATCATCAGGATGTGCTTTCAGTGACATTAACTCTGAGATTAAAAGCCAAATCATACAGAAATGCTCCTCATCAAAGCTAAAGAGACAAGCATTGGAGCAAGGCTATGACCTCAGCACATTGCTGTCAGCAGCCAGAACTTCTGAAGCAGTAGGTAACCAACTCCGAGAAATGAACATTACATCACAGAACAATCCAGTAAGAGTGCAAATGATCAAAACCAAATCTCACAAACAAAAACAAACATCAAGCAGTCAGTTCAAGCCTGATAAACCAGTTACATGCTACTTTTGCGGAGGATCTTACCCTCACTCCAGCATGTGTCCTGCGAAAGGTAAAACTTGCCACAAGTGTGGAAAACAAAACCACTTTGCTTCTGTATGTTGGGGAGGAAAGAAACCAGCTAAACAAACTAACCAACATGGTGTAACAAACCAGTATACCAACAAACAGAGACATGAAAACAAACAATCTCTTAACCAAATACAGACATCAAGCTTAACTGTAACAAACAGTGAATCTAGTGTTTCTGACTCTGATGAAAGCCCTGAGCTTTGCTTTAAACTCAAAACTGGGCAGAATAATCAGTTACCTTGTACATCAATAACAATAGCTGATCATGAACTTGATGTGTTAGTTGACACTGGTGCTAGTGTCAATGTGATTGACCACACTGGTTATAATACCATACAGAAACCTCAGCTAAAAACATCCAGAACAAAAGTGTTCCCATATGGATCTGACAAACAAATTCCAATTCTTGGTGAATTTACAACTGCGATTGAACACGAAAACAAAATCACAATCGCTATATTCCTGGTATCCAGCAGCAAATCAGGATCACTGATAGGATATCAGACAGCTCTGGAACTGGGAATTGTAAACACAATCAACAAGCTTGAAGTGCAGCCGACAGTGCAAACATACAAATTGAAACATCCTAAGCTATTCACAGGTATTGGAAAGCTCAAAGATACACACATTTAAACTTCGTGTGGATCCAACAGTCAAACCAGTTGCACAAACTTATTGCAGAAAACCATTTCATTTAAGAAAGAAAATATGTGACAAACTCAGACAAATGGAAGAACAGGACTTGATAGAGCCAGTTGAAGGCCCAACACCCTGGGTAGTACCGCTAGTCTGTGTACCCAAACCGAAAAACCCTGAGGACATTCGTTTGTGTTTAGACATGCGTGCACCGAACACAGCCATTCAGAGGACCAGACATATTACACCACACCTAGATAACCTGATTGCTGATCTGAATGGTGCTGCTGTATTCTCAAAACTTAACATGAATCAAGCATATTATCAACTAGAACTGCATGAAGAATCGCATTATCTTACAACTTTTGCATCACTGCTAGGCTTGAGAAGATTTAAACGCTTAGTATTCGGTGTGAACTGTGCATCAGAAATATTTCAAGATGCTATCTCTAAAGTTTTGAGTGGACTTAAGGGTGTCATTAATGTATGGGATGACATCATTGTATTTGGTGCCAATCAAGATGAACATGATCAGAACCTTGAAGCTGTGTTTCAGAGACTTGAACAGCATGGCTTAACATTAAATGCAAATAAGTGTGAGTTCCACAAGGAAGAAGTGACATTCTTCGGCTTCGTGTTCAACAAGAATGGAATCGCACCTGACAACACAAAAATTGAAGCCATCAAACAGACAAAACCACCAACATTGCCAACCAAAGCCAGAAGCTTTCTTGCCATGACAAATTACCTGTCCCGATTCATTCCGGATTATTCAACTATTTCAGAACCAATCCGTAACCTCACAAGGCAGCAAACAAAATGGCGATGGACTGAACAAGAACAAAACGCATTTGATAAGTTGAAGCAAACACTTGCCAGCAGTGAAGTTCTTGCCTACTTTGACCCGAACTTGAAAACTGAACTCGTTGTGGATGCAAGCCCTGTAGGTGTCGCTGCAATCCTGCTGCAGTGTCAAACTGATGGTTCATATAGACTGTTAGCATATGGAAGCAGAGCGCTCACAGACGTAGAACGTCGATATTCACAAACGGAACGAGAAGCGCTAAGTATTGTTTGGGGGTGTGAACATTTCCATACATACATATATGGAGCAGATTTTGATCTTGTGACTGATCATAAACCCCTGGAACTAATCTTGAACAATCCCTACTCAAAACCTCCAGCTAGAATTGAACGATGGGGTCTTCGTCTCTCCGAGTACAAATTCAACGTAATCTACAGACCTGGTAAAAACAACCCGGCTGACTTTATGTCTCGAAATCCTTATGTGACTCGTGCAAGTGATAAAATGGCAGAACAGTACGTACATTTCCTCGCAAATCAAGCTATGCCATTAGCTCTCTCACTTCAAGAAGTTGAGATCTCAACCAAACTTGACCCTACACTACAGGCAGTGAAATTCGCTCTTCAGAGTGGTAACTAGCATAAAGCAAAACAAATGTCAGATGTCAACATGAAAGATTTTAATGTGCTACACGCAGTATGAAATGATCTGACCATAGTTGACAATGATCAAGACCGTGATAATTTCATTGTGTTAAACAACAACCGTATAGTTATTCCAAAGTCACTGCAGAGCAGAGTGATTCGGTTGGCCCACGAAGGTCATCAAGGTATTGTTCGAACCAAACAGCTCTTACAAACAAAAGTTTGGTTTCCTGGTGTAAACAAACTCGTAGAGGATGCATGTCAAAACTGTCTACCATGTCAATCATCAACACCTGCAAAGAAAACTGAACCAGTGCAAATGTCACAACTGCCACCAGGCCCATGGCATTCCCTTAGTGCTGATTTCTGTGGACCGTTTCTTAATGGTTACTATGCCTTGGTTGTGATTGATGACTATTCTCGATATCCAACAGTTTCACTCGTGAAATCAACATCAGCCACAACTACAATCGACAAGTTTGACAATTTATTTGCGATGTTCGTAATTCCTCATGTTTTGCATACAGATAATGGCCCTCCGTTTCAAAGCCGTGAATTCCGCAGATTCTGCAAGACTATGGGCATCTCACACTGCAAAATCACGCCATATTTGCCTCAAGCCAATGGGATCGCTGAACGATTCATGAACACTCTGATTAAAGCCATTAAATCAGCAGTAGTAGAAACTGGGAATTGGGTCACACAAATCAACCAATTTCTCAGAAATTATCGTGCTACACCACATCCATCAACAGGCATCGCCCCAGCAACATATTTGTTTGGCCGAGACATTCGCACAAAACTACCAGACCTCCATGCTGAAACATCACCAGATGATACTGTCATTCGTGAACATGATTCCCTGGCTAAAGCAAAAATGGCAAATTATGCAAACCCTGTACATCAAACATCAGACAATGTTCAGCTTGGTGACAACGTTCTTGTAAAACAGCAACCACAGAACAAACTTACAGCTACATTTTCTTCTGTGCCATATACTGTTACAGCAAAGAATGGATCAATGATTACTGCACAGAATGGTTCTCATGTTGTTACCAGAAATTCTTCTTTCTTCAAATAATTCCTGCATCAGCTACCACACAAACCCAATCTGATGAACCAGCACAGGCATCAGTATCACCCACTTCTAATGATGAGCCTGTATCTGATCCTGCATCCATCTTCACCACAGAGCCACAACCATCTCCGAGTGCATTACCAGTTGATCTTCCCCAAGATGATTCACCTCCAGACCGTTCTTATAACGTCACTCTTAAGTCACCTGACCCACAGAATCATACCAAAACTTCTGTGGAGGGGGGAGAAATAGTCGAAAGTGACCATAACATTATGCCTAATAACAGTTTACCTCAGAGTGGCAGTGGCAGCATAACCAAAAGTCCTAAATCACCACGCAAAAGTAAAAGAAAAACTAAACCACCAAAACATCTTGCTGATTATGTGAAATAAACAATAAACAACAACAGAATAGTTTGATGAAACGCTATATTTATTAAGTAAACACATTATTTTAAGTTCTTTTATAACATGCATGGACATCTGTGCTATTGTAATTTATTATTGGACTTTGAATTAACCGGTATATTGAATATGCATATGGACTGTGCATGCTTGGTGTGAAATGTGGACTCTGTTCATGAATATGATCTTCCCCTTTATGAAGAAGGGGAGGGATGTCATATACAGGTTTGTTATATATGATTTGTAATTTTACGACATGTCAGATATACGGCATCATGACCGTTTTACGGCACCTAGTGTTAAGCAAGTGAACTGAGTAAAGTGCGCCAAGCAAAGACCAGCCTCGTCATTCTTTCAACAATCAATCATTTAAAACACGTTCTAACAGACCACGACAAGAGGCATCCATCATTCAGTAGTATTCAATCACAAAACCAACCATTTACATTTTTCATGTTTTCCTGTATATCTACAAATATTAGTGATCACAAGACCAGGGATATTACCAGGAAACTGACCAATTTAAATTTGATATGTGGTTCATAAATCTGAAAAAATATTTTTGCATATGCCTATGTGTATTCCATATGCATGATTCAGTTTTGATTTAACTTGTTTTTAAACTAATATATCTGCATTGTCAAATATGTTTTTAAAATTGGATGTTTAGGCCTAAAAAAATTAAGGTTTGGTTCTCAGGCACTTTTTTCAGATATCAATGCGGGCAGACAATTTTTTTTTTTTTTACCTTTTTTTTGTATGTTTCAACAAAATGTCATATGATCAGGAAAAAGCATGGTAATAACAGATTTTTTTTGCTAAACAAGTAAAAGCACTACAAAACAAAGGAAATTTTATCAAAATTGTTTTACTTTATCTTCTTGAAAGAACTGTCTGAGGGGCTGGAGCTCAGAATTGGTAAGTTTCTATTGTAAATCAAAATTTTGATGCGGGGGTTTAAAATTTATGTGGGCGGTGCCTGAGAACCATTCTTTTAATTTTTTAGCTCAGATGACTTATAGTCTTAGTCCATTGTCCGTCGTCTGTCCGTCCGTCCGTCCGTCCGTCCGTAGATGTGGAACATATTGAAACCGTAAGACCTAGGAATCCAAAATTTAGCATAATGTTAGATGTCCCCAAGATCTCCAATCAAGCCGAACACTAGGTCTTTGCGACTTCGTTCCTTTGAGAAATTAAGGAAAAACCTCAATTTTTTATTAAAAACCTATTTTGACACTTCAGGACTGCCTAATATCAAAACTACTCATCTGTTTTTCCTCATATTTACCATAAATAATCCTCTATATAGTTCCTATGTACATGCCATAAATTAGGTCTGTATTATATAATTTAAAAAAGTTATGGGCCCAAACATAATGCATTTTGTAAATAATCAGTAAAGAAATTTGATCACTTAACACAAAACTTGTTCAAGCTAAGCACTCTTTTTTTCAGTAATATAACTTTAATTCATCAAAATTAAATTGTATACTCAAAATTAGAACAAAATCTTTTAAATTTTTTAAAATATTAGCAAAAATAAAAAATTGGTACCTTAAATTTTGCCCAACTTTGACCATGGCACGTTGTTTTCCTGTAACTGCTGTGGATTTAATTTTCAAAGCATGTTTTTGTTACCATTTCAACTGTTAACATAAAAAATTTGAAACCAATTTATCAAAAACTGTTGATTTTATTCAAGTTTTCAAGCACCATGTCACATATTGTTTACATCAAGCTAGTGTTATGCAGTTTGCTAGAGCTCAGCTCCCCAGCTTCAGCTATAAGTTCCTTAAATTTGGCATACAGTTAGATGTCTCCAAAATTCCCTACCATGCCAAGAATTTGGTCACTAGGACTTGATTCCTTCGAGATATTAATGAAAAACTTCATTTTTCCATTAAAAAACCATTGTTACACTTCAGGACTGCCTGATATCAAAACCACTGATCTCACTTTGATCATATATAATATACATATTTTTCTATACATTCACAATGCACATCCAGAAATGATGTCAGTATTGCATTATTTTTTAAGTTATGGGCCCAAACATAATGGACTTTGTAAAAAATCAGGATATATATTTACTCACGTTACATGAAAATGATTAAAGCTAGAGAATTTTTTTCAAGTATATGTTTAATTAAGATTCAATTGTATACCCAAAATTATATCTGTATTTTGTAAATTTTATAAGTTATTAGCATAAACATAAAATCAGTACCTTAAATTTTACCCAAATTTGACCAAGGCATGTTTTTTTCCTGTGAGTACTGTTGATTTAATATTCACAGCATGTAAACATAAGTATTTAATTTGTTTAAATCTGAAATTTGAAAATAAAAGGTTGAAAATTAGGCTAGTTATTGAATTTTATCTTGAGCCTCTATTGTAGTCACTTGCTTTGTTCCAGATGCAGGTAGGCCACTCCAGGTCACTGGAAGTCAGCTATGCCAGGGTGCCTGATTTGTTACAGTCACTGGGGGAGATCCCCTGCTGTGACAGATGTACAATTGTTCTCATATCACACCCCCTCCCCCCCATGAATATATAAATATACATTTGTATGCATGATGTGGTGTTTTGTGCAGGATTGAGATTTATGATGATGCAATTTAGAATTATGAATCAATGTTTATATTCAGAAATATATGTTATATTGGAAATGTATACAAATTAAACTTAAAATAAAAAATGAGGATCTAATACAAACATGTGTTTATTATTTTTGAGCCTCAGCAGAATTGGAGATCAGGCTTTGTTTGCCCTGAATGTATATGCAAAAGTGTTGTTAATCCCACCATCCCCCCCCCCCCTCCCCCGGCTGTTATTGATCCTTTGCACCTCACTGTCACGTATGGATTTTTAGCTATTAAAGTCTGAAATTTGAAAGCAACTTATGTATTCAGATGTGTAATATTGCAGATGAAAAACTTTAAAATATTAAAGTATATTATCAGCTTTGTTTGTCTAACAGTCTGTCTGTCCTTTTTTAAATATTATGTTATTGTGAATGAACTATTTAATCCTGTAAGTATTGTTGAATTAAGTGGAAATCCATCTATCCTATATGTATATACACTATATTAATACAGAGATGTTGTAACTCCCATCATTCCAGCCCTCTCCTCTCTCTCTTTCCCTTTCTCTCTTTCTCTGGCAGTCTAGCTCTCTTTCTCTCTCTCTTTCTCTCTCTCTCTCACCCCTATGCCTCCCTTCCTCCCTCCACCCCATTCTGTTGACAGGTACTATAAACCTGATTTATTAGATATATATGTTGATGCAATTAAGAAATGTGAATCAACTGAAATATTCACATATATATCTTATACTCTAAATGTATAGTTACATTTTCAAACCTGGAAAAAAATGATGTTATAAAAAAAAGGAATTTATGTAAAAATTTTTCATAATTTCCTGGCTCAGAAGAATGGGAATTAAAATGATTTGCTTTGTTTCTCTAGCCTTCTGCCTGTTTTAAATATTTAATAATGATGAATAAACTTTTTTTCCTGTAAGCACTGATAAATTAAATTTCATATCCTGTACGTATGTGCAAGGTTTTGTAACTCCCACAATCCCCTTCCCCCACCCCACTAAGTCCTTGCTCCTTGGCACTGTGAACAATAGTTCTATTGCTATAGCATAAAATTTAATAATTTGAAGTAAAATATATACACAGAGACAGAGGCATTGTAACTCCCATCATAACCCCCCCCCCCCCCCCCATCAAATCCTTCCGCCTGTGGAGTGGGGACTTTATAGCAACTGTATACATATCATAAAGTAGAAAAAAAAGTTTATTAAAAAAATTGGATCTCATTAGACAAATGTGTAAAATTATGAACTGTCAACAGCCTGTCAGAAAGGTATCCAATGGAAACGCATGGTCAGATCTTAAAATATTATTTGCAACAATTTCTTCAATCATATCAACCAACCATGGCCTAGATTACCTCTTTCTCTCAGACTTTATCTACATTTCATAATATTTTATATTTTAACCTTTCAGGTGTTTAAGTACTGTTGAATGCTCTGTCCCTCTCTCTCTATCTCCTTTTCTCTCTACATCCAACCCTCCTTGCTGCCAACACTGTTTCCTTCTCCGAACCACATCCCAATGTCAGCCTCAGTAAACGAGAACAAGATGAATCAGATATATTCTTTTTTTTATATATTGTATAACTATTTGTTACCTATGTACATGCCAGAAATTATGTCAATATTGTGTAATATGTAGACCTGGTGGGCATCAATATAATGTACCTTGTCAAGACCTAAGGGATATCATGTCATCCACTCACAATTCATAAATCCCCTCTTCAGCACAGTTAATCATAACATTATATCTGTCAAATTGAAATCTTGCAGACTTCCATACACTATAGATCCTTCAACAAATAGCCTTATCATCATTCTACCACTGCTTAGTGTACTGTCATTGCATCATATTTGCTCAAATATATTGCTATTTTCAACAGCTCCCAAATAAATAAAAAAATAAACCACTATATTAACTCCATATTAATCCATCAGTCAGGTTATTTCATACATCATTTTCTCACATATTACATTATATTCCTTTGTAATAGCCTAACATGTCCATGATATTCATAAGGTTTGTCGACTAAATATAGTATTACAATGGTGATACATTTATAGTCCAATCATGATCAGCTGAGCGCCGTGACCCATGGGTTCCTTGTTTTGCCCTAACAATTCTGAAAAGGTGGTTATACAAGTAATAAAATTGTGGTCAAATTAAATCTTATTGCCATACTGAAACATCTGGTATCAGGAGTCTGAATCATTTGATGTCTTCAAGTTTCAGTAATTTGCATCTTTATTTTAGTCCTAAACAATTGGTTCCTTTGGTTTCAGGGTCAAGTCCAACTGTGGAGTGTGAGAAAGGGGCAACTGTACTTGACAATGCTCCACATGATAACAAGGAGGAGGCTCATTATGACCCCAGTAAATGTATGGCAGATTTTCTCAAAGGTAAGATAAAAATATATTATAGAAAATAAGGGAAGACGGAACAAATGCCACCCTTCAGTTATATCAAAGAATTGACTGAATTTCCTCTTAAGCTTTGTTAATATTTATAAAAATTTAGGAAACCATGTTAAAAATTTGTGGACTCGTGCTGAAGTTTGTTTACAGTTATCGGATGATCAGACAGAAGGTGTGTATGAACTGAGAAAAGCGAGCTATTCACCTACCATTTCAGGACAGTTTTTAGCTCAGCTGACTATAAGTCATCTGAGCTTTAGCAATCACTCTTTGTCCGTCGTCCGTCCGGCGATCCGGCCGTCCAGCCGTCTGTCCGTTAACAAGGCACAAATCGTAACCACTGGACCTGGAATCTTCTAACTTTACATCCAGAGAGGTCCATGAAAAATCTCCTTGGAAACCTTGAATTAGGTCTCTGTTACCCATATTCTTTAAGCTATAGGGCTCCAAAGTACCCCCCAGAATAATGCAAAATTTGATACAAAAGCTCAAATATCTGATCAACTAATGCATTGATCACCATGATTCTTTGCATGGGTATTAATCATGGAGTGTTTCATCAGTTTCTGCAGACTGGTGGCGCCACCTGTATTTTTTCGATTTTTTACAATTTTTTTTCTATATTTTTGAGACCTTAAAAGATGCCTTCATCTGTTAACAGGGCACAAATTGTAATGACCTGACCAAGAATCTTCTTACTTCACATCCAAGGAGGTCCATGAAAAGTCTTCTTGGAAACCTGGAATTAGGTCTCTGTTACCCATATTCTTCAAGCTATGGGACTCTGAAGTACCCCCCAGAAAAATGAAAAATTTGATACAAAAGCTCAAATATCTAAACAACTAATGCATTGATCATCTTAATTCTTTGCATGGATATTGATTATGGAGTGTTTCATCAGTGTCTGCAGACTGGTGGAGCCATCTGTATTTTTTTCAATTTTTACAATTTTTTTTCTCTATTTTTGAGACCTCAAAATATGCCGTCATCTGTAAACAGGGCACAAATTGTAATGACTAGACAAAGAATCTTCTTACTTCACATCCAGAGAGGTCCATGAAAAGTCTTCTTGGAAGCCTGGTATTAGGTCTCTGTTACCCATATTCTTCTAGTTATGGGGCTCCGAAGTACCCCCCAGAATAATGATACAATAATTTAATACAAAAGCTCAAATATCTGATCAACCAATGCATTGATCACCATGATTCTTTGCATGAATATTGATCATGGGATGTTCCATCACTTCCTGTAGACTGGTGGTGCCACCTATATTTTTTCCAATTTTTACGATTTCTTCAGACCTGAAATGAAACTGTCATCTGTTAACAGGGCACAAAATGTAACCACTTGACCTGGAATCTTCAAACTTTATATCCAGGGAGGTCCATGAAAATCTCCTTGAAAACCTGAAATTAGGTCTGTTACCCATATCCTTTGAGCTATGGGGCTCCAAAATACCCCCCAGAATAATGCAAAATGTGATACAAAAGCTCAAGTATCTGAATAAATACTGCATTGATCACCATGATTCTTTGCATGAATATTGATCATGGGATGTTCCATTACTTCCTGCAGACTGGTGGTGCCACCTATATTTTTTTCAAATTTTTTCAATTTTTTTTCTATTTTTCAAACCTCAATGAAACTGTCATCTGTTAACAGGGCACAAAATGTAACCACTTGACCTGGAATCTTCAAACTAAATATCCAGGGAGGTCCATGAAAAGTCTCCTTTAAAAGCTGAAATTTGGTCTCTGTTACCCATATCCTTTGAGCTATGGGGCTCCGAAGTACCCACCAGAATAATGCAAAATTCGATACAAAAGCTCAGGTATCAGAATAACTACTGCAGTGATCACCATGATTCTTTGCATGAATATTGATCATCAGATGTTCCATCAGTTCCTGCAAACTGGTGGCGCCACCTATATTTTTTTCCAATTTTTACGAATTTTTTTCTTTATTTTTGAGAATTTCAATGAAGCTGTCATCTGTTAACAGGGCACAAATCGTAACCGATGGACCTAGATTCTTCTAACTTGACATCAAGGGAGGTTCATGAAAAGTCTCTGTGAAAACATGAAATTAGGTCTCTGTTACCCATATTCTTCGTAGTAATTACCCCTCAGAATAATTAAAAATTTGATACAAAAGCTCCAGTATCTGAATAACCAATGCATTGATCTCCATGATTCTTTGCAGGCATATTTATCATGGAGTGTTCCATCAGTTACTGCAAACTGGTGGTGCCACCTGTATTTTTTCATTTTTTTAGGCATTTTTTCTCTATTTATGAGACCTACAAATGAAGTGGTCATCTGTTAACATGGCACAAACTGTAACTTCTGAACCTAGAATCTTCTTACTTGACATCCAGGGTGACTAATGAAAAATCTCCTTGGAAACCTAACAGTAGGTTTCTTTTACCCATATTCTTCGAGCTACATGGCTTATAAATACCCCCCCCCCCCCCCAAGAATAATTAAAAATTTGATACAAACAAAAGCTCCAGTATCTGAATAACTAATGCCTTGATAGCCATGATTCTTTGGATATATATTGATCATGGAGTGTTTCATCAGTTCCTGCAGACTGGTGGCACTACCTGTATTTTTTTTTAATTTTTACGCATTTTTTTCTATTTATGAGACCTTCGAATGATGTTGTCATCTGTCCAAAAGCCCACTGAAACCCATTTCTAAGGACTCTTCACAAAATTCATGATTTGTTTGCACTCTGGCAGTCATTTTGCTCATTGTTCATCATTCCTTGAATTCAGCTGAGCGTCATGGCCCATGGGCCACTTGTTTTGATATGGTTTACACTGCTGATGTATTAAAGAACTGTAGGTAATTCCTGTTATGACAGTTCTTATGATGCCTCTGTGAGGGATGTCTGAGTTCCTTTATATACAAGCTGTTAGGAAAAAGGTCATTAGTTGCCAAATGCCCTCTTCAAAATTCTTGTATGTCCGACTAAGTGACTTGCCCCCAAATGTCCTTATTGAATTTGTTTGGATTTTTGTACATTTTATAAACATATTAATAAAAAAAAATAAGCAGCTTATGTGCAGTGAATCAGCATTGTTTGACCTATTTCTGTTCAGTTAAAGGTTCAAGGAGCTGTCTTTAGTTAATAGATGTCGGAAATAAGAATAGGCCCCTTTAATTGTTCAGTATAATTTACATTGACAGATGCTGAAGAAGAATCAAGCAGTCTCCTGCGAACCTGGGCCCAGTGTTTCAGGTAATCCTCCTCTGTCTGATACAGTAATAAGGCCAATAAAAAAGGTATGGTTCACAGGCACTTTTTTCAGATATCAGTGAGGGCAGGCAGGTTTTTTTTTATTACCTTTTCTTGTATTTTTTTATAAAAATGTCATATGATCAAGGAAAAGCATGATAATAACATATTTTTTTTTTAATTCGAAAAGCCCTACATTAAAAAATGCAAACTTATCAAAATTGTAATTTTTTTTTCTTGAAAGATGAAAATTAAAATAAAATTTTTTCATGCGGGAGGGGGAGGGGGGTTAAAATTGACGCGGGCGGTGCCTGAGAACCATACCTTTTATTTTTTTTTTTTGGCCTAAGGCATTCTTTTTTTTTTGTGTCTTTGTTTTTAGTTACAAAACCTGAACTTACAGAATAAAGCAGTTTGACCACTAATTATTACTTCATGTAAATGGATAATAACAGTCTTAGGTAAACAGACAATTAAACAGAAAGGATATACATTATATAAAGTGATTGAATGGAATTAATGACTGAATTTTTCTTTTAACCTTAAGTATGAAGAAGCTTTTTGTATAGGCATTAATTGTCTGTTGTGACTTAAACAACTATTCGTTTTATGTCCATTCTTCTTCTGTTGCCTGAGAACCATACCTTTTATTTTTTTGGCCTAAGACATTCTTTTTTTGTGTCTTTGTTTTTAGTTACAAAAACTGAATTTACAGAATAAAGCAGTTTGACCACTAGTTATTATTTAATGTGAATGGAAAATAACAGTCTTAGGTAAACAGACAATTAAACAGAAAGGATATACAATATATAAAGTGATTGAATGGAATTAATGACTAAATTTTTCTTTTAACCTTAAGTATGAAGAAGCTTTTTTGTATAGACATTAATTGTCTGTTGTGACTTAAACAACTATTCGTTTTATGTCCATTCTTCTTCTCCTACATTTCATTATAAATGTCCATTCAGTAATTGCTGAAAAAAATGTCACAACAAATTTGGACTAGAAAGCAGGGACTGCCTACCTCCACATACATTTTGGATCACCTATTAAGTGGATCATTGGATTATAAATGCAATATATATTTTTCCAAGCCAAAAAGAATGTTGTCATGGTTTAACAATCAGTGGTTGAATCACAGGTTAGTTTTGACCACCAGTACAAAGGCAACTCCACTTATATATTACATTTTTGGTTATCCCTGATGCTAGTGAATACTGAAGGACTCACCCAGAGTCAAAACAAACAAATTGCTTTATCTCACAATGATTAAAACATCTTTAAAGATTCCTGGGTTCAAATGGTGATTCAGGTCACCTGATAATTTAATCAGTTGTTCTGCAGATGTAAATCTTACCAGAAGCAGATCCAGAGTGGGGTCCAAGGGGTCCAGACCCCCCCCCCTTTTTTAGCCACCACAACCTTTTTAAGGGTTTCAGACAATTTTTTATTCGGCCTGGGGCCGCTCCCCTTTCCAGACCTGGGGACCTTTTTTCAGGTGTTTTTAATTAGTCCTCATGGGTTGGACCCCTTCTTTTCCTAATTCCTGGATTAGCCCCTACCTTACCCCACAAACTTTCAACAAAGGTTGTTCAATGCTGTATGAGAAAATTTCTTACAGACAGACAAACAAACTAACATGGGTTAAAACTGTTATCACTTTCTGCTGAAAGTGGTAAAAGTGCTAATTGATCTTACATTATATCAGGCTGAAATTAGGACTAATTGTCCCTTTATAAGGAAAATCAACTGCAGCAGCCTTGAACATTTAAAAGCTGGACCTGTAATCTGCCAAGGTGAAAGATCTAAGTGTTAATGGATTAGAACAGGAGAAATCTACAACTGATCTCATAACAGGAGAATTATAGAACTGATCTCATTAGTACAAGGAAACTCCTGTACACCTGTTAATTGTGAAATGTTTCTACCTGTTAATTAAGCTTAATTATTCAGGTCATGGTGCATGCATAAGATCCATCTATTATTGAATTTATTAGGTCAACATGGTTGTAATAAGCAAATGAGAAATCAGTATTCATTGTTATTGTATTAAAATACTGTGATTATATGTGATTTCATTTTAAAAAAAAGAAAAAAAGAGAAGAAGATTTTAGACAGAACATTCAGCATTATAGATGGAAATATAAGAACAAGATTAAGGAATAATCCATTATTCAATCATGAACTGTCAAAATGTTACATTGAGACTCCTAACGACAGCTATCATTCCATCCTGTGATGATAGGCCCCTGTAAAATTCCTGTATGCTTAATGTGCATTCTTAATTCCATATGTTTCATGTTTATGTGTGTAAATATTTTAGGCATAGATGGTAAGAACCATCTGAATATTTTTAATCACTACATTTTTACATTTAGAGTATTACCAGCTTTATCAATATTCTAGACCAATTACCGTAATATATCAGAACACTTAAAATCATCAGACTTTTCATTATCTTATTAATTGTGAACCCTTCATCAAATTGCTTTGGCAGCTTTACAACAGCAACATTTTGCGGATATATTGATGATAGATTTATAACTGCTTCTCATAACCAGTGATCAATATGAAAAATTAAAGCTAAAGGTTTTGAGAAAACCTGTTTTTTATTACACTAACGACGTATGTTGGCAATGACTGGCAATAAATGTTTATGTCAAACAATCTGGAAAAAGAAGGATTTTTAGTGTATCAGAAATGATGAAAATAAAATAGCTTATCCTTATAATCAGGGTATCTATCACGCCATTGACATGGACCTTGTTTCATATAACAAAACCCGCAATGCTGGCACAATGGATCCACTAGCTGCAGACAACTATTACAAGCAGTGTGCATGCTCATGTAAAAGATGAATTAGGCCTGCAAATAAATTAAGCACATGAATTATATTTATTGTACGCATATTTCTTCCTCTGCAGTGACAGCGAAAAGTTTGAGACTTTCTGCCAGGAGAACTTCGAGGCTCTGTTTGAGGAGGCCAAGACCCTGGAGGAGACTATGCTGAAGGAGAAAGAACAACTGAGACAGAGACTACAGGCCCTGTCCAAAACGCTACAGAATCTGACTTAATAGACCACAGGCTATGTCCAAAACTCGACAAACCCTGACCTGATGGACTACAAGCCCTGTCCAAAACGCTACAAAACTTAATTTGATACAGTGATGGCCGTTGCTCAAAAGGATGAACTGTTTTTAGTATAGTCACCGCTGGAGCAATTATTTAAGAAATTTTAGCCAGTTAAAATTGATTGCATTGTTTATTGCGGAGTATACAAGAACATGCAGTAAATTTTCAATGAAATGAATTTAGGTAGTTTAAAATTTATTTTATTTGGTATTTAATAGTGTAAGAGAAGTAGCATAAATTAACAGGATTTATGTATTTATCTGGTTTTAATTGTGCTCCATACGTGTTTCTGCTTCAGTCAGTATTGGAGAAGGTCTGTGTAACAGCTGTTTGATAGAGCCACTGTAATCACATATATACTTTTTTTCCCAATGCAGTTAAACAACGCTTAAGGTCTGTTCCAGACAAGGATTGACATATTCAGGGTTTTTTTTAATGTAAATTACCAAAAATATGCCAAGGGGCATCTTTAAAATTGACACTAAATGTACATTAATGTATTATGTAAATATATATGTGCAGTATGCTTATTTAAATAAACTGAGTCATAAAAATTGTTGCGTTAAAATTTTCCATGGCATTTACATAAACTGATTCACTGGTAATCATGTTCAGTCAATTATTGTTACCAATTATTGTCATTGATAACTGTAAATGGTTAGTAGTTTTCTATGTCACGTGTATGCCATTATGGGAACCATTAAAATAAGTATGTTTTTAGTCTGAGTGCCTGGAAGTCTTTATTTCTTCTCGTCTCTTGTTAATAATTAATTAATAGTTTTACATACACGTATATCAAGGTTTGTGTGCTTTTCGTCACATCATGTTTAACATTGCTAAAGATAACAGATCTGTTGATAAAGGTCTGCCATATCACTATTTTCATTTGTAAGAATGACAATTTTTTTTTAAGATTTACTTTAAATTAGTCTTATTTGTACTGTTTTTAACAGCACCTTTCCCCCTCTTTCTCATTACAGTGATTCTGAAATGAAATGTTTCTATACTGCGGTGCAATCCAGTGAGAACAATGAACATAACTTTCAACATGTTAAAAAAGTCAATTTTTGTATGAAGAGGCCCTCCACACAAACCTTTCTAGATTGTTTTAACATTACATTATATACAAAGTCTTGCCATGATGTTATCGTTGCAAATGAAATAAATTAATTAGACGGGGGTGTTAGGAGGCGTAACCGCGTATATATTATGCGATTCTGAGTTGAACCCGCGCATAGCTTTATCATTTATATATATATATATATATATATATATATATATATATAGAGAGAGAGAGAGAGAGAGAGAGAGAGAGAGAGAGGGCTATAGCATTATAGCATGATGGGATATTATGTGGTATTGACTAATCAACATGACCATGACTCATGCGGCACTGTGATTACTAATTAATTAGGACGTGACATGTCTTATCAGAATGCACGAATGATTAGGTCGTGAATAACTTAAATTGTAATGACGCAGTTGCTGGTTTATTGCCTCAGACTAACCCAACTTGGAAATTCCATTCAAGAGATTGACGGGTAAGTTCAAAACTTTCCTAAATCTCAAAGTAATATTCTTCACCTTGTCGATTCGCGGTATTAATCCAAGGGTATATACATCCGACAGGTGGTGACGTCATTAATTTTGCCTTGGTTTTAAATGTAATATTTTTCGAAAAAAATTAGCTATGAAAGGATTTGTGACATTTTTCTAGGGTTAGGGTAACACGCAAGAAACAGCCCATACTGGAGTCAATCCGGATCACAAATATATATTTTTAATTCAAAGGATTATATACCATTATTGAAAAAGGGTGATTTCTTTGTCCCGACAGGGGTCAGAAGCATGCATTATCAATTGCAGCTTAGTTCAAGAGCTCATCTTTGAACCCTCTTGGTCCAGAGTGTCAAACCCTAGAGGCACACAAGAGAGTTTGATTAGGATCCTGGCGGGCGTATCTAGCGTATCTATATATGTAGGCCCAGACCCCATCTAGTCATATAAGTACTTTTTTAGCTCAGCTGACTGTTAGTCATCTGAGCTATAGCGACCACTCTTTGTCAGTCGTCCGACCGGCCGTCTGTCCCTTCACAGGGAACAAATCGTAACCGCTGGACCTGGAATCTTCTCACTTGACATCCAGGGAGGTCCATGAAAAATCTCCTGGAAACCTGAAATTAGGTCTCTGTTACCCATATCCTCCGAGCTATGGGGCTCAGAAGTCCCCCCCCCCCCCCCAGAATACTGGAAAATTTTATACAAAAGCTCAAGTGTCTGAACAACTAATGCATTGATCACCATGATTCTTTGCATGCAAATTGATCATGAAATATTTCATCAGTTCTCGCAGACTGGTGGTGCCACCTGTAATTTTTCGATCAATGTTTGAGACCTTCAGATGAAGCGGACTGGATTATAGGGCAACAATCGTAATTATTAGATCTATAAAAACTTTTTACTTTACATCCAGGAAGGTCCTTGGCAAATCTTCCTGGCCACTTGAAATTAGGTCATGGTGACCTATATTTTTCGAAATAAGGGGAGAATGATTTTTAAGCACTCAGTGAATCAGATTTGGGCCCAAATTTTATCCACCTGGCTTAGAAACCTTTCAGGGAGGTTCATAAAACATCTCCTTGGAAACCTGAAATGTCACTGTGACCATTTTCTGCAAGCTGTGTGAAATTTCGAACATAATTTTATCACTTCGATGGGCACAAATGATAGCAGATCAATGTAGAATAAGATCACTGTAACCTATATCTCAGGTCTATTGGCAAAATGCATAATTATGAGCACTCTGGGAGTCGTTTTACCTATTGTTCAAGGCACCTTGAATTAAGCTGAGCACCAAGGCCCACGGGCCACTTGTTTATCCATGGCATGACTACAGTAGTTCTACCTCAACATTCTTTGTTTCATTTTTGTGGCTAGTTTAGTGGCTTTTTCACACTGGCAAATTATTCGACATTTCAGCCCAGCAAATTCTTCAAAATCGTTAGGCTAGTTTAGTCTTGTTAGTATACAGTTCATAATATTAGGCCTTTTACTGACTGTCATGACCCATGGCCACTTGTGTCTTTTTCTACAGAGGTCATAAATAGAAAACATAACGTAAATGATATATATTCCTATAAATAATTCTATTGGAAATGTCGCGATTTTAATTTTGAAAAATCAAGTGGAAAAAGAACCACTTGATCTTCTCGGTAGCACATACACACACGTCTTGAATGTATAACATTAGTTAGTGAACTAAGGTTTACGTGTACACTTTGATCTTTGGATTGCTTTTTCCTTCCTGGTACGTTATGGTACACATTATCAGCTGATTATATACCTGAGTTTATCGGTACAATAAAATATGTCATCATAAGACATGTTATTTTCGGAGGCCGGAAAGTCCCAAACGTGAGTGGTAACCATGTGTTTGTAAACAATCGCAAGACAACAATTTACAGTGATGACGTCACCTGACGACAGACACTTAAGGCGAAGGTTAAGCCTTGGTAAACGTCTGTCTTGTTCTTCAGACTGACAGATAGGCGTGATCATTTGTATGTATTGACGCTGGCAAAATATAATACTATAACTACTACTACCCCTACTACCAATAATAATAATACCAATAAAATACTTAAATAGCGACCCTATTTCTCTAACTAACAGACTCACAACCCTTTCCTACACATTGATACAAGTACAAATAACAATTTTTTATCCGCAATCCTTGTATGTGTGTTCCTGCGTGCTTATGTTTTAAATCAAGAAATCATATATACGACCATAGTAAGGTACATCCTGGGTAAGAATAAATAAAATCGAATAAAAAAGTTAATAATAAGAAGAAGAAGAAGAGTGGGAAACGCATATCTCCTCCAATGAATAATTACCGGTATTGGTCATACTACTACTAATAATAATAACAATAATAATATAATGTTAACATACTTAATATTTACATATCCTTAACAAACAGACACTTCACTTATAAGTACGACTACGTGTCCTCCTTATTCAGAAATAAACGGATTCTGGTGAACTGTGGCTGGTACTAGAAAAGCATGGAGCTTGTGTACTTGAGAGCCAGAATCCTTGTAATATATGCGGTATGCTGTACAGGTAAATGGTGGGATCAAGAAATTCTCACAACGGTTAAGAACATTTTAAATAGGAAATAAGTATTAAGGTGATCCAGATCACCTCCAAATTTAATTGATTGTTCCATAGGTATAACTCTACACAAAATATCATCAAAGTCGAACATTTTTAGCGAACCTGTGAGCTTATGCGATGGCGCGGCGTCATCCGTCCGTCGTCCACCGTCGTCCGTACGTTAACCCTTGCTATCTCAAAAACAGCCAAAGCTAGCAGCACCAAATTTTATGGAAGAATCAGTCAATGGTCAAACTTTATCGAATTGAACTTACTTTTTTGTTATCTGAATAGACTATTGGGGAGTATTATAACGGAAAAAATTAAGAAAAATTAAAATCATCTACGCCGAAACTGTCCCGCCAAATTGTTAAACATATCACAGAAATAATCCCAGAAACAATCTGAATGGTTCCAGTTCGGTGATTTTGGCCGAGTTACAGGAATCTGAACTTAGTCATTTGGCCAAAAAAGCATACCAAATTTACAATCAGAAACTGTCGGAACTGTCATCACCAGACGTTATGCAAATGTTGGTCACATGAGTCGTATTTGAAATTGAGGTATTTGGCCACTTGGATCGACCTTTTGTGTACATGGGTCATCGGTCATCAGTACATTAACCCATACGCACACAATACGGGTGGTTCCACCTACAATCCTTTTTGTGCTGTGCATATCCATGCCAGATTTTCAAGAGTGACGTTTGTGTAATTGGTGCTTGTACTCGGGTTCAAAATGTTTAGTACTTGCTTTGAACATGTACGTGTCACACATGCAAAAGTGGATCCAGGGGAGGGATCCAGGGGGCAATTTCTGTTGCCTGGTCCCCCCTTTTTCGGACCAGGTGACCTTTTTAAAGGATTTGTCATAAGTCCTCCTGGGTTGGACCCTCCTTTTCCTAAATCCTGGATCCGCGCCTGATATGTACTTGAAAAGTAATCAGGTACTTTTCCATTAATGATCAAGCATGTTATCATTGAAGCATTATACCTGATGTATATCCCATTGCACAGGTTCGCATTAGGCCTATGGGCCTTGTTTTTAGTAATAATGACAAACGAAATAAGGAACGAAATTAGTACTGAAGGGAATAATATCTCGCCTCCTGGAGGAGGTTGAATAACATCTTTTATTCAAACATTATTACTGCCTGTGGCATGGTAAGAGAACTGAGAAATATACGAAGAAGAAACAGAGGAAGACAAATGAGAATGAGATGATAAAATTATAACTTCCAACCAAACTGTTGGCCTTGGCATTACCAGCAAGAATAAAAAGAATACCAAGACTGTCCGGGTATATATTCACGTAAGGATAACGTATGCCTATACTTCACGGTTTACCTTATATATATATATATATATATATATATATATATATATATATATATATATATATATATACAACATAGCGCACGAGGTATAGGCACTATAAGGTTTTGTTTAGATCAACAGCATATAACCCATTCTGTCGCGGTTCATGAAGTTCCTGATAGATGTCAAATTTCTCAGAATTTATGGGGAGAATATAGGACACCCCCGTAGGACACACTTGGCAGCGTTCCCGGCAGGTCAAGGCCAAAAAAAAAACAAACAAAAAAAACGGAAAGACCACACTTGCGATTGCAGGCGTATTTACTGCATTTTATCTGCTTAGCGAGCCATGTGTAAGACTTGACGAATCGTGACACATAGTTCTGCTTTACAGTTTTATGTAAATTTTTTATGATCCGGAGTGTTCGAGGAGGTATACGTGCGTTCACCGACTGCTCTCTACTTCTTAATATGCATTTTGATACCTTATCATAATAAGCCCGAGTATTCATTGCACACTTAGCGTCTGGCCGTGTTAGAACCACTCCAGCCACAGGTTGGTTGCTTATGTCACTAAGTCAATGTTTATCTAAATTGCTGATGTTTGCCTAAACTTTAACCTCACGCGAAGAACAGCTGTTACCTTGAATATTATGCAACTTGGTATTTTTAGCTGGGGATTTTTCACACTAATAAAAGTAAACAAATATGGCTTTATATAAAGGGCTGCGACAAGAGTCACGCCAACTATTGACGACGCTACATAGAAGACGCAGAGACGCTATACCAAGAAGGAACTGTGATAGCAAACAGAAACACAGGTAAGCTGAAACAATTGATGTACTTGAATATATTTCAACCTACGTACTCTCTACAGCTGATAAGTAAATATATATATATAACAAGGTATGTCTAGCTGCCTTGTATCGGAATATGATCATTGTAAACTCCTTGCTCAATATATGTGAGTACATATATTTTAATAATGTATAGTATCCATGGCAAAAACCTTCATATAAAATCATTTCAAATTTAAGTTGTTTTACATCAGTTTAGACTCAACATTTTACATCAACATTAGACCCCATGAAGTCTATGGTATTTTAAACGCGGTATTCTAAAGATGCATGTATTGATGAAATTATCATGATATTTTATCATAATTTCTCATTATTTTTCATTTCTACTTAATATGCAGTTATTCTTAAAACTAATAAGAGTAGGCAACTTTTTTGTGAGCTCACGTTAAACCAAATTATGGTTTCTGTGTATGTTCATCATTATATACTTATTTATCTCTTGTTTTAAGACTGAATATTTATAAAAAATATTTGAATTTATATTATCAAATCTTCAACTTTTACAGTTTATGACAGGGATGCTTCCTTAAAGGAAAACTGTTGTGTTTTGAAAGTTTATTTACTGAATAATAAATAAACAATATAAATGACAAAACCCCTTGGTATAAACGAACGTGATTGACATAAGAGGAATATCTTAATGTTTTCTGGGTTTTTTTTCTATATTCTATATTCTATATAATATATGGCGTGTGCGTGTGTGTGTTTCAATGCAAGAGAGAATATTAAATGTATTTGTTTAAACAATACCAGGCACAATTTGACATGGGTTTAATACATTGGATAGTTAAATATATCGACTCATTGAGGAACTACTTTAAGATAAGATAAGATAAGATATCATTTATTGCCAATCAGGACTTTGGGTGTCAAGCAACTGTTATGTGGCACAAGTAAGAACAAAAAATAATAATAATACTGTGTAAAAAGCATATGATTAACGAATAGAAAACGAATATAAATACATTACATATGCTACTTGAACAAACTTTCTTTGTTAGCGACATTCAAATTATTTCACCAGCAGATAATACTGAAGTTTACCACACATTATACAACAGATATGAAAATCAAAGTTAGTGTTTTCTTATCCATACGAAAGCAATATAATTTTTTAAGAAAGTACATCCTTTGACTGCCTTTTTTTACATAAGGCGTCTGTGTTATCTAACCATTTAAGTTTATCGTCAATAACAGTACCAAGATATACAATTTCTACAGCATTACCATCAACGAAAACAGGGTATTAGCATGTAGGTCTTCTTCTTGGTTCAGTTACAAGTTACTTGGTCTTGTTAACCTTAAGTAAATGATTATGTTTATCTCACCATGTAATAACGTTGGCAATTTCTTGACAGTAGCGAGATTCATCAAAATCAACGATTCTGCCGAGAATGGCAGTGTCATCCGCGTATTAAAAAAATATCACATCCTGCCTGGGTAGACACAAAGGAATTTGTGTACAGAATAAATAACACAGGTGACAGAACACACCCGTGTGGGGCACCTGTACTGAATAAATAGCACAGGTGACAGAACACACCCTTGCGGGGCACCTGTACTGAATAAATAGCACAGGTGACAGAATACACCAGTGTGGGGCACCTGTACTGAATAAATAGCACAGGTGACAGAACACACCCGTGTCGGGCACCTGTACTGAATAAATAGCACAGGTGACAGAACACACCCGTGTGGGGCACCTGCACCGATACTACAGCATGGAAAGAAAACTACATTTATTTTCTACTCTAAAACACTGCTTTCGGTTCGTTAAAAAGTCAAGAACCCTCCTATAATCATTTTCTGGTACATTGAGTTGTAACAACTTTTAATCATGACATATGGTTGAATGGTGTTAATGTCTTATGTTATTTGTATAACCAGATATGGATACTCGAGTTCCATTAATAATAAGTCAGATGGGATCTATAATGCCACGTAACAATAAATTCTATAACATTCTCCCTTTCCCCTGCAGAATGAGTTGTGCGAGAGAGGACCACGCCATCATTGCAGGCATTGCCCGTCAGCTCTCCCAAGTGGGGAACTCGGTGAACGAGAACCAGAGACAGATTATAGCGGAGAGTCTGGTTACCATTGGAAACAGTGTGATGGAAGAAAATGAAACAAAGATAATGGTCCAGATGGCTCGTGGAGGACTGTATGTCATGGCCGTATTTACGGAAGGAATCTAGCATTAACTTTGGTAAAGTTAGACTAGCTTTGAAGACATCTATACCAACACAGTCTCACTAGAAATAGAATTTTCCGGATAAAACGGATGTATCAACACACACATAGAACCCACTGGAACGAAAATAATGAGCTGAAGTAATTTCACAACTCACGCGAACCGGAAATGGACTTTCAAATGAGGATCGACGTGGAAACTCTATCTAGATGTAGAGGGCAAGTATAGGGATCGTCCGGGAGTTCATTCAGCCTATTTGTTGACCCGGTTGCCTTTTATGTCTCCTGGTAAAATAACTCACGCCTTTTTGATTACCAGTAAAACATGGCATGACCATACAGATTATGTCCCCTGCCGAGATGACCGAATATCAATATAATATATCTAGGCAAAGGGATGGGACAATAGTCGGACATTATTGAGACGTTGGACTGTATATAGGGGTATATGATGTCTTCACTGCCGTATAACTTTACCGCCACCAGACATGTGCAGAACGTTATCTGTTACAAAATAGACATTATCATCCAAATCAAACCTGTGAAACTTTATTTGCTGTAGAAGGAAACCATGCAGTCTCGTGTATGCAGAAACGTGTATGATTGTACAACTTACAGATATGTTCAAGGAAATCTGCTGGAATTTTCCCCAGAGAAATTAACTTTCATGACTTAACAAGCCAAGGATACTGAACTTTACTTCACCATATATACAGACATTCTGAACTTAGTGATATACAGGTTGGCGTAGAACTTTATTTTCACAGGAAATATACTGCATATACAGATATGTTGAGAAATTTAACGCTTACAGAATGGAATTTTTATATAGTGTTTTCGTTTTTTTTTCATTCGGTGTAAAGATCCATTATTCGTTTAAAAACGATCTGTAATGGCATTCATAACAAGACGATGACTTGCCATCTGGAGACCGATAAGTTTCTGTATAAGTCTGAACATAATCTTGATGCAGGTAGACCAATGGCATATGGCTTTGGGTCACTTTCCCAAAAATGTTCACTCTAAACATCCCCTGCATTTGTTTTTTAAATAATTTTTTTTGGTGGAGGTAACAGTCTCTATTTTTCAATGCTGATTCATGTTATTCTTAACCTAAGTATGTACATTTGCACTCCCTTCCTGTAATTTATTTTGTATCCTGGTGTCACCCTGGGTGTGTAATTATCCCCATAGCTAGTCCATAACACCTAGGAACCCACCAAAGACGCACTTGTATTTGAGTGATACACGGCTGTGGGGCACAGCCTTCTCATTAAGCCTGCTGAGCGCTCATATTGGGTGGGGCCGACCGTATAAATTCTCCTCCTCGGCTTATATTCGAACCCACGATCTCACGGCTTTGACTCCTGCGCTCTACCCCTGAGCCACAGAAGCCGATATCCCTAGCATTTAAATTGGATCAATATAAAATTATGTGCTACTATGTAGTATAAGCCATAAGGAGAGTCATGGTTTGTCTATGTAATCGGCTGCTGAATGTTATCCTTGCATGTTGATATATGAATGTTATCCATGCATCTGTATATAATATATATATATATATATATATATA
This sequence comes from Sipunculus nudus, assembly GCA_026874595.1. Classification (NCBI taxonomy): domain Eukaryota; kingdom Metazoa; phylum Annelida; class Sipuncula; order Golfingiida; family Sipunculidae; genus Sipunculus; species Sipunculus nudus. The sequence goes on from CM049318.1 coordinate 61,827,160, forward strand.
TATATATATATATATATATATATATACCGATGTCACTATATACATGCATGTATTTTTGTGATAACCTTATATACTCTATTTATGATGTGTTTATTTATTTATGTATGCATATCTATATTAGATTCGGTGTAACAAGGGATGGATTTTGTGATCGCGTGTAAACATGTGTATGTATATATCTTCCTGAAACGTAATTATATTCACGATATATGTATTTCTTGTACGTATATATATATATATATATATATATATATATATATATATATAAATATATATGTACTTGCGTATGTACATGTTTACACATTAAATATACATGTGCAACTGAATAATAAATTATGCGTCTTACATCGATTACTGGGTAGTTTGTTTATGTGTGTGTGTGTGTTTTAGACGTTATTTTACTTAGTTTTGTCATATCAGGGAGGTTATATATAGATCTAGCCCATCCATTGACCAGACCTACTATTTTTTATAAACTTAATTTATTTAACATGGATTGTAAAAATAGTTATAAAAACTAATACAACGAGGCACTCTCCATGGCACGCTTGGTGGTGTTTAGTAGTCTATGGAGGACCCGGAGAAAACCACCGACCTTGGATGGCAACTTCAACCTAGTCATAGGTATACGCCGCGGATCGAACTCGGGTAGCCAACGGTGAGCGCCGAGCGTTTTACCCCTCGTTATAGTCCAGTCATCTTGTTAGATATGTTCAAATGTCCCAATTAAAAATAAAACTCCACTTAAATTACGCAGTTATAGCAGACTTGATTGTGTGTGGTGCAAGTCATGCTCAACTTTATAAATTTCATTTGCCATCACTCTCCAAATTCGATTAATCTTCGGGAAATAGAGCAAGGCCACATAAAAGGAAATTATTGTTCTACGGAATTGCCCTTTTTTTGGTCCGCCAGGAGGGTATACGTTCACTCCCGTTTATCTGCGTAGTGTGTCTATGTATGTTTGTGTGTGTGTGTGTTTTTTTTCCACAACATAACTCGTGCAATCATTAAAGGAATGGAACTATGAAAATCGATTTCATTTTGGTGTGGAGGCGGCATATGATCTGGATCCATGAACTACTTCGAGGAAGATTCACAAATGTATAGTGTCACTTTTGCACGATTGAACCTGGGATTAATGGTTAAATAGTTGAATGCAAATACGGCTTTTATCATATCATATAGAGACCCCCACATTCCTTGGAATGCAACTTCCGGTTCGAGAATAAATTGGTTTCGAATGAGACTCCTGGCGTAATTTTTGCTTATTGGTTCTCTCACCTTGTTCACTTCAAAGAATCATAAGGTCAGTTGATTTTTAATTCAATATATTGATACAGGTAACTGGTTCAGAAGTCAAATTGTTCTTCCACTTCCATTTGAAAAAAAAAGTATACATATAATCTTACATTAAAGGCATTGAAATGCTCATTCAAGATTCATTCATACCTGCAGGTACCTTGTGTGCGTTGCGTTGTGTGCCATGTTAAGAAATGTCGGATATGTAGTGTCTTTACAAGTTGGAAAAGTTTAACGCACTTTATCATAACAGGATATACAAGTGATAAAAACAATAACAGAAGAGGAAAAATGGCATGGCAGGTTCCAGTAGAGTGTCATGTGTACTGTCATGAGGCTAGTGAACAGCCGTGTAGCAGCTAACTTTAGGCTTATTCTTATGCCTAATTTGGGGGGGGGGTTGTGATAATAAAAGTGATTTTCCCATATGCTCTGGAATACTTGTACATAGCGGCCCGAAAAAATTAACTTTGTTTTGCTGGCTGACCCCCCCCCCCCCCCCCCACACACACCCTTGATCTGATTCGATATAATAGTTTTATAATCTGGAATATCACGGCATGTGCATCTCTACAAAATATAGCCATGCGATTTTTTTAATGTCTATATAATACGCTAGATGGCGCTTTAAACATGCGCACTTGCTGAAGATCTTCTATTGATGGAAGGGCTTCCATGTTAAAAGTGTCGTAACCAGGAAATGTTCAACACAGACAAATATATTTTAATCACATAAGAAACGTGTCACGTATTTAAAGAACAGGATGAGGAATTAAATGGAATTTTTGCATACAAATAAATAAAGAAATGAACGATATGTACAGAAGAAAGTGAATTGTCGACTATAACCTGAACAGATGACGATTACCAGATATATATCATTCGGTATTTTTTTTCATGATTTTTAGTATAAGTCTTATGATATCTGATCTGGTTAAATCTGGCTGAAAACCTGCACGCGCCAGTCAAGACTGAATGCTCGCTTCGTCAGCCCACGTGTGTCACGTAGCAACTATTGCTGGAAATCCCCTCGGAATTCCCTTTGCTAACGCGAACCAAATTGGCATGACTGTTCCCATTTTTTTCGATATGGGATTTAAATAAAAATAGAGAATAAAAAAATGTTGGGGCTTTAAATGTACACGCTTCATTCAGACCATTAACTAATCACTTTTGGTCGTCAGGGGCACCTAATTATTATCTTGTAAGATTTAGTATTTAGGTAATTGTATATATTTAACAATGACACGCACAGGACGTTGAAACATAGGCATTCTGCACCGAAGAGACGACTTCATAGAGAGACTGGGCACGCCTGCCTGCATGTGCTGGGTGAGGCCGGGTTTCCAATACTAGGTTTGAAAAATAAAGATCATGGTAAATAGTATACTGTGCTATATTCCAAAAATGTTCTATTGGTATCATTCTCAAGTCTGTTGTAATTTCTCGCACATGCAGATGTAGGCCTATACCAAGAAGCTTATAGTCTGTATAGTCCTGTTTTATACTGGCGACTTGGGAGGCAGTTGAGAGAAAGGTAAATGAGAAAACCCCTTATTTAATGCAGCGATAACATTTATTAGGCAAAAATAAAAGGTATGGTTCTCAGGCATTTTTTTTCACACTGCGGGCGGGCGGTATTTTATTTTTGACCTTTTATTGTATGTTTCGATAAAAATGTCACATGACCATGGAAAAGTATGGAAATATCAGGGTGGTTTTGCTAATCAGGTAAGAGCACTACATAACAAAGAAAATCGTATTAAAATTGTATTATTTTATCTTCTTGAAAGATGAAAATCAAAATAAAAATGTTTGATGCGGGTATTAAAATTGACGCGGGCCGTGCCTGAGAACCATACCTTTTTTTTTTGGCCTTAAGCAAATATTCTTATCGCCACTGTAGCGTGCATGCAGTTGAGCATTGTGAAATTATATGAAATGACGCAATGATGGCTGTGTTATAGGCAGAAGTAAAATTTGATCTGACTTGTGACTTAAATCTGGACATAAATATTGTTTAGTCCCTGCGTGGTTTATTTAAATTTTAATCAATATTCATTTGCTGAAGCAGGTATGTGCATGCCACTTAACCACTATATTGAGATAAATCCCAGATATCGTATTTCATGAGCGATGATGTCTGTATTTTGATGACGTCCTTATAGCCTTAGCGGTACATTTCAGGAATTTATACTCAAACAAAAGTGTATATTTTGTGTTTTTGAATAGTTAGTTGTTTATCCCTACTTAAAGTATTTGGCTGATATATGTAAAAAAAAATACTCTGAACGACTATGAACAGAGTGCAAATATATGGTATCACCTCTCGTACCGTTTCCTTTTAACATGAGGTCAGCCACACGCATTTCATAAGCTATAGGTTACAGTAATGTGATAACGTCACCATTGCGGACTCATGACAAAACAATGTTTACAAAGTTTTCTAGTCAAAGAATGTAGATATTAATATTCTATAAAAATATAAGTTGGTTTGAACAGGAAACAATGAGAATACTGCATTGGTGGGCCATTTTCAAGTAATCAGCGTTCAATTACGCCTTTAAGTCATCTTACAACGAAAATATCTGTTAATTTACTGGTTAAATTTCCACTTTCACCCTGCCTGAAAATGGTAGAAAACGCAACCTGGAATAATTGAGAATACTAAGGGGCCATAGTAAGTAATTTTGAAGAAAAAAAATGCCCGGGTTGATATAAAATTTTCACATTATTTTTCGTAGAGGTAGACATCATGGGAATCATAAAATCAATGTTGGCAATCAAGACACTCTTGCACAACATTGCAAGGAGCATTTTTGAACGAGCTGTATAAATTTTTGTGTGATTAGACCAATTTGGCTCTCTCAGTCGAAAAATGGAATAAAACAGCAAGTTATATCTTAAAATGTAGCAGAAACATATATATGCAGAAACATGATAAGACACACAAAGTTGATTTAAAAAATTCCTTCATTCATATATGTGAAAAATTATAGCTTACAAGAACCAAAATACAACAAAATTTCTTTTGAGCAATCTCACAGAAATGAACACAGTTTCTGTATGCTTTTACACACAGACCTTTTTAAAGCATTAAAATGTTATATGTTTATTCCTCTTTCTTTAGTAACATGCATTAGTTGCTAAGGTGTAAGACAGATATGTAGCAATGCCTTTTGTACCCCTACCCTCTTATTCATAAAAATGATCGCTGAAACAGGAAAAAACAGACAACCTGGAACTTTACTTAAAATATACTCATACGAAACTTCCTACATTTGTAAGCATAAAAATTACTAATCAGCAAATCAGAATCACTCCACCAAGATCAGTTTTCCCTTCTAGGTTGATTTAAATACAACTATATGTGAACGGAGATGTGCTAAAATCATCCATTGAATGAGAAAAAACTAGAACGTGGTTCAGTTTAAACTGTTTACAGTGTCTTTTACATGAATTACCTGAACTAATAGAGTAAGAGCTATTTTGTTTTAAGAGTATTCTTTATGCACCTTTTCCCCTTATTTAGAAGGTAGCCAACAAAACAGGAAATCAGTATTGACACCATCCAAGGTTGAAGCCATACATATGTCTTCAAGCAAAAATAAAACCAGAAAATCACATGTACCATTTTACATAAAAAAGAATTCAGGTAGCAAAGTAAACGTATTCAGCCACAACAATGTTCATCTCCATTGCCATTTATAAATGGCTGTTGTTAATGAAACGTATGCTGTTCAGAAAGAACACTTATCATGTTTCATCATCAGAAGATTAGTCACCAGACACAATTCTTCCACACACCTTTTTTCCCCAATTGTGCTGATTGGGACCTTCGAAAAATGCTATATTTAAGGAGATAGTGGCACCAAAATATAAATAAAGGACAATTGGCATGAAAATGTTCGTATGGGTCACTAGTTTAAGAATATGTTTGGGCACAGGAATAGACATCCGAACTGTCACAGATAAGGGGTTGGGGTCACATAAATGTCTCTAACTTACTTAATATTCAACGTATTCACTTCAAAGGACCCTCTATGTATTGCCAAATAAATTCCCTCCAATTTATTGAAGAGACCGATTAATTTTATACATTTATTTGGTTGGGTATGTAGAATGTAGATATTAATATTCTATAAAAATATAAGTTGGTTTGAACAGGAAACAATGAGAATACTGCATTGGTGGGCCATTTTCAAGTAATCAGCGTTCAATTACGCCTTTAAGTCATCTTACAACGAAAATATCTGTTATGGTTGATCGTCAGATCCTGGACAGCAGTTTGTTCTAAGGTAGTAAAAAAAGATCACCTGATCTGCATGACCAGGAAGCCCAGTTTGTGAATATATTACCTAAAGGAAGTTACATTCATTTGTGTGGTATTTAAATTTGTCAGCGCGAACATCGGGCAAAGTGGATCACATAATATCTGAGACACAACCAATCTGTCCAATGCCTAAACAGGAATCCGACTCGCAAGTATAGTGGCGCGCCCTTGTTAAGACTAATTATTTAAACATTCTATGGCTTAAATACACTTACTAATGACAAACAAAATATTATAATTTTCTTATGATGCTTAATTAATTGATTGATTGACTGGTTAAATTTCCACTTTCACCCTGCCTGAAAATGGTAGAAAACGCAACCTGGAATAATTGAGAATACTAAGGGGCCATAGTAAGTAATTTTGAAGAAAAAAAATGCCCGGGTTGATATAAAATTTTCACATTATTTTTCGTAGAGGTAGACATCATGGGAATCATAAAATCAATGTTGGCAATCAAGACACTCTTGCACAACATTGCAAGGAGCATTTTTGAACGAGCTGTATAAATTTTTGTGTGATTAGACCAATTTGGCTCTCTCAGTCGAAAAATGGAATAAAACAGCAAGTTATATCTTAAAATGTAGCAGAAACATATATATGCAGAAACATGATAAGACACACAAAGTTGATTTAAAAAATTCCTTCATTCATATATGTGAAAAATTATAGCTTACAAGAACCAAAATACAACAAAATTTCTTTTGAGCAATCTCACAGAAATGAACACAGTTTCTGTATGCTTTTACACACAGACCTTTTTAAAGCATTAAAATGTTATATGTTTATTCCTCTTTCTTTAGTAACATGCATTAGTTGCTAAGGTGTAAGACAGATATGTAGCAATGCCTTTTGTACCCCTACCCCCTTATTCATAAAAATGATCGCTGAAACAGGAAAAAACAGACAACCTGGAACTTTACTTAAAATATACTCATACGAAACTTCCTACATTTGTAAGCATAAAAATTACTAATCAACAAATCAGAATCACTCCACCAAGATCAGTTTTCCCTTCTAGGTTGATTTAAATACAACTATATGTGAACGGAGATGTGCTAAAATCATCCATTGAATGAGAAAAAACTAGAACGTGGTTCAGTTTAAACTGTTTACAGTGTCTTTTACATGAATTACCTGAACTAATAGAGTAAGAGCTATTTTGTTTTAAGAGTATTCTTTATGCACCTTTTCCCCTTATTTAGAAGGTAGCCAACAAAACAGGAAATCAGTATTGACACCATCCAAGGTTGAAGCCATACATATGTCTTCAAGCAAAAATAAAACCAGAAAATCACATGTACCATTTTACATAAAAAAGAATTCAGGTAGCAAAGTAAACGTATTCAGCCACAACAATGTTCATCTCCATTGCCATTTATAAATGGCTGTTGTTAATGAAACGTATGCTGTTCAGAAAGAACACTTATCATGTTTCATCATCAGAAGATTAGTCACCAGACACAATTCTTCCACACACCTTTTTTCCCCAATTGTGCTGATTGGGACCTTCGAAAAATGCTATATTTAAGGAGATAGTGGCACCAAAATATAAATAAAGGACAATTGGCATGAAAATGTTCGTATGGGTCACTAGTTTAAGAATATGTTTGGGCACAGGAATAGACATCCGAACTGTCACAGATAAGGGGGTGGGGTCACATAAATGTCTCTAACTTACTTAATATTCAACGTATTCACTTCAAAGGACCCTCTATGTATTGCCAAATAAATTCCCTCCAATTTATTGAAGAGACCGATTAATTTTATACATTTATTTGGTTGGGTAATTGATGTGGGAGCTAATTGGTTAATAACGAAAACCGTTTTTGCTGTGTTTTAGACTCATCTTATTTTTAAAGCAGGACCGATTCAGAAAATACATACAGGTAATCTTAAGATATCTTTCAATGTGAAGAGCGCCAACTTCTTCCAATTCAAAACAACCCACTGGAGCCATAATGGGCTTTTTGCACCAAAATCAAAGATTTATTTTTAATATTTCTACCCCGCAACCCAACAAAGTTTCGCGAAAATCAGTTATCTATGGTCCGCCCAAATTCTGTTGGTAGTTGCAGATCAGACTTCGTTGTAGAGTGTTATAGAGTATATAGTTGGAACAAAGCCCTGAGTACATGAAATTTGAACGCATCCTCTGTGGGAGGTAGTGCTCTGAGGTCTGGCCTTGTCGAAGCATACAAGACTGAGACTGTCGAGAGAATCAAAACCACTTTGTCTGTATCTTTGCTTTCTGTATCTGTGCTTCTGTAGAGGTTATCTTGAATATAACCAGCAAAGGCGCTTACATGCTGGAAATTGCATTCGGATAAACAATTTTTCCTATTTGAAGCAAAATTGAAAAACATGAAGATTTCAGTAGGAATAGACATACATTTGATTGAAAATCCCATGGTTATTGCATAATAATCTAAAATTAATCCTTAGCTGAAACAATTTTTTTTTTTTTTTGAAAATTTGAGAGGTGGGGGTAAGTTATAGGGCTCACAATCGCTAACATATAAGCGTAAAACTTCTTACAGTTGTCTAAGCCCTAGTTCTTAGCTAATCAATGGTACCATATTTGTGAAAATATATACAAGCAAGGAGCAGCTGTGAATTAAAAACGGATCAGAAGCAGGTAGAAAAAAAAATTACTCAACCTTCCGAAACAAAAGCAATACTAAAAGAACTTTTGCAAGAGTACTGAGACTGCCAACATTTTCAATCTCTACGGTGGATCTTCTCACCATGTAAGGGGCGTAAAATTTTATACACATCTTGGACACATCTATGACAATAATAATATCAATATTTGAATTAAAGAGAACTGAAATATGTGGTATTCGTCATTGTCATATATATATATATTTATGTCACGGAGATACAAAATCTCAGATTCCGCAACACTAGGCAGCATGAAATGTCAAGGGGAATGAATAAAGAAATCAGTGGTTATTTGTTAACAAATAAATATAATTTATTCATAGGCAAATCCTAACATTACAATCACTAAATCAAAACAATTTCACAGAGTTAAGACAAAACAATGATAAAAATGTACCTTACCAGAGTCCGGATCCAAGGCTTTGGTTCATGGATACCATTAATGTCACAGTCCCACAAGAGCCTTTTAGCATAAATAAGCCAGATGAACAGTTCAAGCAAATCTTTCCGGTGAATAATCCGATTTAATCTCGAAAAAATATCTGTTGTAATCCAAAAGTGAAGTTCTGGCAATATCCCAAAGGCAAACTGGAGACAATCCGTAATCAAAAATCTGTATTAAGTCCGTAAAATAACTGTAAGTGGGATTTTTCTCTCTTCTCCCGGCTGAAACACAGCCCTTCTTTATATCTTTTTCACCTGAACCAAGAAGTTTCTATATATTCATGAAAAGAATCGAAGCTCTTAGAACTACAACGAACACGGTACTTGTTTACACTTTTGTGTGGGGCAAGCCAGAGTTCAACAAGTTCGGTTGCGCAGGGTTTGTGCTTAACAATAATCAGAATGCCAAATACATGTAAAATCCTGCGCATAATAAAAAATCCCGTAACACTCCCCCTCCTGTAAGAGAAAAGAGTTTTTCAAAAACTTTCTTTTTGCGATCAAAATCACTAAAGTTTTACAACATTTCATAACCACGTTATTTACATTTTTGCATTAACATCTCTTTTAAAAATGTTCAAAAACATCTCGATAAGCAATCAGCAAGTAGATTGTCTTTCCCTTTAATGTGTCTGATTTCAAGATTATAATCCTGTAAAATCAAACTCCATCTCAACCATCTTTGATTTTTACACTTTAACTTGATCATGAACGTGAGGGGATTGTGATTACTGAAAAGAATGACAGGCTTGACTGTTGAAGTAACATAAACTTCAAAATGTTGCAGTGCCAAAATCAAAGCCAAACATTCTTTTTCAATAGTGGAGTAGTTTTTCTGGTTTGCATTAAACTTTCTTGAAAAATAACAAATTGGATGATCTATGCCATCACTGCCTACATGTAACAACACAGCACCAGCAGCAGTATCACTAGCATCTACAGCTAACTTAAAGGGTACAGAAAAGTCTGGAGCTGCTAAATCTTCTGAACTTTGCAGAATTGCATTCAAATTCTGAAATGCATTTTCACACTAAACATTCCATATAAACTTTTGTTTCTTCTTTAACACATTAGTTAAAGGTTCAGCTACAGCAGAAAAAATTGGACAAAACTTTCTGTAGTATCCAACCATACCAAGAAAACGCATTATTTGCTTTTTGTTTTCTTGTCTTGGTAATGTAAAAATAACACTTATTTTAGCATCAACAGGTTTTACTTAACCCTGCCCTACAATATGACCCAAAAATGTTACTTGTGCATGACAAAACTAATATTTGACTAAGTTGACGGTCAGAATATTAAGAATGCTTCGCTGAGTCTTTCGAAGAGGTCGCGAAGAATCTGATGATGTTACTCCCAGGTGTATAATATATATAACCCTTATTTTGCTACTCAAAAGCCAACATCTGTTGTTGCAGAGGTTGCTGCTGTATTCATGTCACACAGACACTACGCTGAAACCTCAGATAATACGATGTATTTTAAACCTGTATATGATAACATCAAACCAAACATTTTGTGTGACTACATAGAAGGGTAGTTAGATTTTGACCCCACGAAATGATTACTACGTCTGCATTCTTCAGATAGATGAGATGTCACCTAAAGGCCATGAGGCATTGACAAAGTTCAGTCTTCCAAAGTCATGGCCTATATCATCTAGCCTAAGCATCGTGTTGCACGTTTTGTGTTGGTGTATGGAAGCTGAAGATTATTACCTGTAGAAGTTTACACTCTGAATTTAGTGTTAGTGGCAGAGGAGGAACATACCCTGTAGACGTTGAGACTCTGGGTTGAAACTTTGAAACTCCAGCAGATTTTGGGTTTTGTGGGGGGTTTCTCTACATCATTAACAGAGCTTCTTTGATCTACATGCTTGCCATTCTAATATTTTGGGTAATTTGGAGACATGAAGTTAGCAGCTGGTTTTTTGTTTGCTGCATACTCTTTGTCCTTGTTGAGGTATCACATCGACTTACAAGCACATAAATTAGATATTTTGAGGTGACTTCTTCACTGTAGTTATGCAAACTGATAGTTTTGCTGTTACCATGAATAGGTTAAAACTATTACCTGTGATGTTACCATGGTGTGTGTTTAACTTAAATACATCTGAACAATCTGCAAGAACTTTTGAACTCTTGACGAGAAATACGCCGTCCTGCAGATTTAGCTGTCGGGCTCTTCTACTACATACTTAACAGAGATATTTGCTTTGACCATCATTCCTGCAAAGGATCTCACTCAACCTGTCAGAATCAGCCGCTGATATAAATGCTAGGGTTTGACTTATATCATGTATGCTTTGGGGGAATGGTTTCCTTCTTCACTTGGTCCTTTGTCTAACAGGGTTACACAACAAGCAGCACCTGAATATTTTCAAAAATAATCAAGAGCAACTGTAGGTGTTACGTGATAAAATAAACATGGACCTATTGTAAGGAAAAATTATTTTGGGTAAAATCAGCTAGTGGTTGGATAATTTCATGAAATTGTGAACGAGAGTGTATGGTCCTGTTCAACTGTCTAGACTTTACCTCTGCACTGAGCCAAGACCTAACAGCACTTGTCTGGGCATATGGAGACAGAGACTCTAGACTGGCCCCACTGATGAGGTGCTAACGATCAACTGATAAAGACTGAGCCAGGAAACAATTGTTGTCAAACATTTCCCGTCCTTTTGAGCTACTGTAAGCTTGTTCCCATGCCTAATATATAGAACTTTAAAAACATGAAAAAAATCTAATTGACATAATGTAATTATTTGCAGAAAAATATAAATTGTATTTGTCTTTAAAAAACTGACCGGAAATGTCAATGCAATTTTTCTGCAAATTTTACTCAAGCAATCATATATATGTTTTATACTTATGTTCCATACGGTAACAATTTCATTTCGAAATGCATTTCAGTGTAAAAACTGAAATCACTTTAAATTTAATACAGTTACAATTATATGGCCCCTGCATGAACCTTAAAGTACCGCTGAAAGTATACTTGACTGGCCCTTGAAATGTTCATTATTAATACTTTTATCATCTATTAGTACCCCACTGAGAACAAGGGTTAATGGTGATAACCAGGGCCAGTGCTAATGGTCAACATCGGAACAGCATCTATACAGAGTTATCATATGATGGACCACAAAACATTTTAGCTTTATGGAAATAGAAGTATTAGTATGGCATGAAGACATATTGAAATATCAAGCCAGTGATTCATTCACACTTTAACCGATTAATAAATACCATCATATACAATGTATTAATCCTCATGAACTGGTACAGCAAAAAAAAACAACAAGAGGTTAGGTAATTCTTAGTCTTTATTACACAGAAAACCTTGAAGTCCATGCATCATTTTATTATAACCCTGATATTGTATGTATTTCTTTTGAAATTTGAATATGATGGGAAATATATTTCTTTTCAGGAAATACAAATACTCTGCCAGCTGGCGAGATGATGCTTGGGCGTTCTTGAGAAGAAAATTTGTTTGATGTTACGATTCTGCTGTTATAATAAAATAAGAGAGTCCTATGGCCTTGGACCAGGTAAAGAACATGATGGGTTTATGTCAGAATTATGAAATAAAATATTTTATACCGTGCTTGGCTTGATACCATATATGCATGCTGTGTTCGTGTGAAAAGATTGTCTACTTTGTGTGAGGTAATATATATATATATATGACGTGAGAGGCCTCCCTCTCGTCTCCTTGGTGTGACTTAGCAGCCAGTGGTGGAGTAATGCTGATGTCACATGTCACCAATCAAAGTATTTACCATTCTGATTCAGCAAAGATTCTGTCCAGCAGAACGGAAGCACATCTAAAAATGTGTTTTGAAAAATGCGCATTGGATCCATGAAATCAGAACTTGGTATAGGCCTATCATTAGAATGATTAGTAACGTAAAATATACATTTCCCATATTCATATAATTTTTACATTACAGGTCTTGACTCTTGGATCACTACTAAGTGCTAATTCATTTTAATAACTATCATAATCAAAGTTTAAAATGCAAATTTTGGTGACTTTCACCCCGAATACATTGTACCAGCCTTTGTCATGAGGTGGGAGTGGAATATAAGCATCCCTTATTAGCATTCCGCCAGGGGGAGTAGAATTAAGCATTCCTTATTTCCACCCCGGGGAGTGGAAATAAGGCCTGTCATTTAAGAAAGTTCGTGCGTTATGTGATAAGAATATGGCGACAAGGCTACCAACAAATATATTTCGAGTTATCCATAATAAACATATCCCGAAAAAGCGATTGCAATATAGTTAAAACTGTATGCTTGATTTGATTATTTCGTCAATTATAGTTTTAATCCAGTGCGTGACACTGGGCAATGTATATAAGCATTTCGTACACAATGGTACAAACATAAGTGGCTAAGCTACGGTGGCTGATTTAGGACACAGAAAAAAACATTTATCTGGAGATCTCGAGATAATATCTGAATATAAAACATTTATGGAGATAGGTTGACTAAAGGTAATCTGAGCTATAGTTAAGCTAGAGTGGATCAAGACTGGGGTTTTAGGGGCTGAAGCCCCATCCCCCCCCACCCCACCCCCCCAGCGTACCTACCCGAAAACACGGTAATCATTTTAGCATATTTACATTTATGTTGGTCAAATACATATGCCATAAAACAAACCACCATTTCTATAAAAACAAAAGCTGAAAAAATTGTTCAAAAAGCCTGTTTCTATACCAATCTAATATTTGTTTGTATTTTAAAAAAATAAGGTACCCAAAATGCAGCCTGTAGACCTAAACATTTCAATTGGAGTGATTTCTCAGCCATGGCTTCGAATCCGCCGTTTAGGTAGAATGTTTCAGTTTCTTTAGGCTTTGATATCTTCCTTACGGATATGAATAATTAAACATTGAATTTTACAATGAACTTTTCTTCACCTAGCCTTATCTTAAGGGAAATACAAACTTGATTGATTTTAAATTAATTATATTGTATTACTGTATTACCGTTCAGTTAAACACAGTATACATGGTATTAGTTTTTATAATTGCAATAGTAAGCACTCTTAACGTATACTGCCTCTTTAACGTTACTTTGCTTTTTGTCAATTCAGCATCGAATGGTTCGTACAAGTGTGAAATTTTATCTCGAGATCTCGACTTAACATCTCTTGAACTCGACTTAACATCTCGAGATTTTGAAATAAAAGTATTTTTTTATTTGCAGCAAAAAAATTTTTTGTGATATTTTATCTCGAGTTCTCGATATATATATATATATATATATATATATATATATATATATATATATATATATATATATATATACATGGTATTAGTATTTTTTTGCTTCCTTATTTTTTTATTGCGAGATATTTTTTTTTGCTTCCTAAATTTTTTCTGCGAAATTTTATGTCGAGATCTCGAGATGTTATTCCAAGATCTCGAGATAAATATTTTTTCCTGTGTCCTAAATAAGCCACCATACTGAGCATTTCAATCAGACAAAATATGACAAACTAAGAAATAATATTTTTTACTATTTTCCTGAAATTTATCATCAGTGTACTGTTTAGAGTCAGATTTAGAGTCAGTGCAGTGACAGTCGGTTCCCGCTTGACCACCGGCAAGGCAGCTGAGGGCATATCACCTGGCTCTTTTCCTTACATGAATCGTCGGAAGGGCATCCTTTTTTTTATTAAGATGCCTATCTGAATGATATGTCCAAGAGTTCACGCTTAATGTTAAAGTGACGCCGATGTATAGTGTTTATACTGAAGATTTTTTTTGTGGCCCTCTTGACAGTCTCGTTGCACGTTGTCTTGAAGTTTTTTTTTATCCAAGCACAGCTGATACAAATGTACACGTACAGGTTTACAAAGACGCCAGACGTGTGCCCAGTGTGACGTCATGCTACGACTTTTGCCTAATGTTGCCGTTTTCAGTTTCGGGAGTTCTCGAATTTAGGCAAAATTGGTACTGTCATTAAGGGTGTAATAGGGGTACAATTGGGCAAAACTTATTTTTAAAATATTGAATTATTTCTCTGTTAAAAAATACAACCTAAATATGTGCAGTTTCAATTTTTAAAAGTGGGTCTTGAAACACTTTAAACAGATACCGATCTTTAGTAGGGCGAGGCATGCAAATCACTTACAAGGGGAAATCCATACCGGACGGCTCACCAGTGAACCACGAACGACCCTTGACATCAGGAACGCATATAAATATCATGTACACATAGTTATTTTTTTTAAAATAATACCCTAATTAATGTTTTATAAGCGAAAAGGGTTGTTATGGCGGCAAACGTAAATATACAGGACAAAATATTTTTTTTAGTTTAGTATAGTTATTGTTATTATTATTATTATTATTATTATTATTATTATATACTACTACAACTACTACAAACGATACTTCTACTATACTGCTAATACACTACAATCCTTCTTCTAAATGTTATTATTATTATTATTATTATTATTATTATTATTATTATGATCATCTATATAATTAATACGGAGATCGTTTTTTTCTAGACCACCGTTTCCCTGCTTCCGTTCTGATTTGACTCTCCTAATTCGGCAGACGTATCGGTGGTGAGTTCTTCTAGGACAAGTTTGTTTTAATTTGCGGGATTATGTCCTATTAAGCTGAATAATTGATAGTTTAGATATTACCCCATTAGGTGCCCCTATATCTTTTGTGCTGCAAGGTCCTCAACGCATGTGACGCTTTTTCAGGAGGCGCCTCGGGGATTTTCACTGGCCTGTTAAAACCGTGGCCAGAGCGCATGGCCTGCCCAAAGTCATTTCCGTGCAATACGCGGTCACGCGGGTCTACTATTATCTCCATTGATCCCCCATATCCATTGTAACGCCTCTAAAGGTAATTTCTTTCTCAAAAGGAAGGAAAGGTTTTTTAGTCGAAAGACCACATTATTCCGCTTTCAATGCAAGGGCTTTTCAGTTGGGTCAACACTGGGCACTGAGTCCAGTGATGTGACTACCGTTTGACAATTTTTTTATTGGTTACAGGTATGTTAAATTTTATACATTCAAAACTATCATTCCATGATAACCTTGGTTTCAAAAGTTCGGCCACATCATGTGTTTTATAATTTTTTTTTTCCAAAAGAAGCCCCACAACTTAATTATCATTCGGGTTAGGGTGAGGTGGGTAGGGGGGGGGGGGGTCTTATATATTTGTTAAGATCCGTTGTCTGTAGGGACGGTGAAACAAAAAAAAATATCACCAGTATATCTTTAAATTTATAACATACTAGAATCTGTAGTCGGGGCGTACAGACGTCCATCAGAAGCTCCTTCAATATCAGTCACGTATATGCGTTTCATGTGTGAACATCGTCATGCTTCAGTAACACGAGATCACCTTGTGAGTTGCAGAATAAATAAATACAAATGGATGGCTTCCACACGGGGACAAGGGAATGGTCCTTTGTTATAATAGTTATTTAGAAAATATATATTGTGATGATTCTTATTAACCCCCAAAATGAAATGGACTATTGATATGTCTTTACTCTAGCCCTCTTCAAATGTTCAGCAAAACATTTTCGCCAGGCACGCTTTTTCAGGAGGTGATCCCCACTGAACCCCATTTCCATTATATCGCCTGTTAAGGAATTTTTCTCTGTCAAAAGAAAAGATTTTAAATTCAAGCGCGGAACCCCTCTACAAATTTTCAGCAAAATCGGTATATAACATTTTGCGTTAATTTGCTGACTGACAATGCAACGAACTAAGGCTGAAGTGGTTTCTTTGCTAAATGCTTTCATCGAAATATATCATACTGCTTTCTTTTTATCTGGGAGAGTTGTCAATTTTGGATCAGGCTTGCTTATTCTTTGACAATCTACAGTACTTAAACCATTAATGTAATACTGTTGGAATATATTTTTCTGGGCCTATATTTTTGACATTGGCAGCTGTACGTTTCGCGTAAAAGAGACTTCAACGACATGTGCATGTGTATACAAATAACGCATTTGCCTGTAAACATGCCTTAGACTATACCCTTAACTGACTATATTGACTAAACATCGTGTTTTACGATGTCGCCTGAGCTTCAAATAATACAAAGCATCTTTCATATAATTTCACGGTAGAATGCTTCTTTATACAATCATTATATCTACTATATTTCCCAAGCAATGAAGCTGTCGGACCTATGTTGTTTATCGGGGAAAAATTATTTTTTTGTGTGATTTCTGGAATAGAATAATTTTTCTTTATGTTGATATTTTGGGGGAGGGTGTTCCTGGAAAATTCTAGCAGAAGTAATCTTTATATCATATGTGAAACACATGACAACAATTCCTGCAAAAACTGTAGATTTAAAATATGCGTCGTTTACTTCCAATCAACTCATAACAAAAATATGCACTAGATAGAGCCGTGGTTTTTTCACGGGAGCAGCTAGTCTATATATTAATAGCGTAAGGCGATTTTTGTATTTTTTGCTTGCCGGAATCAAAGATTTCGGCAAGCATATTGGTCAGTTGCGTATGTCTGTTTGTTGCTTGCCGGAATCAGAGATTTCGACAAGTATGTTGATCAGTTCCGTTTGTTTGTTTGTCTGTATGTCCCCGCTCTACAGGCCACAATTTTGCACCAATCGTCCTGAAACTTATAGATAGAGTGTATAATCGGTTCTTCTCGGAGCCTATTGTTTTTGGTCATGATCGGTCAAGGGTCAAGGTCAGGGTCACCAAAAAGCTCAAAAACGGTTTTCTCTTCATACCTTCGTCAAAAATAGCCGTAGGCACCTAATCTGTAGCCCGTTTTATTTGCCACTGCATGGCCACTTCCAACACTGCAAAATTGCCTCATTTCGCTGTTACCATGGTTACGCAATTTTGGGGAGAAATCATGGAATTTCGTGATATTTTTCAAATTTGCAGCAATTTTACTGATTCTGAGATATTTTATGTAACATAAGAATATCTCGAAACGGGTTTTTCAGATTTTGGAAATGGCCGCCAGGGGGCGTTGCAGATGAAAAAACATGAAAATTTGTTTTGGTGCTATACCTCCAGAACTATTAAACATTGGGCCATTTCCATCACAGCACCTTAAACTAGGGTCCATGGGCTTATTTTTGCGCATAGGTGCCAAAGTGCGCTATTGCCAGATTTCTCTATTTTTGGGGTAAAACCTTTGAATTTTGAAAATATGCAGTTTTCAGCTTCTAACTCTGTCAGTTTTTATGCTAGAGAGGTCAAAAGTTTTGCATCTTGTAGCCCTTGGTGAGTTCTCGTTGATCCAACCAAAAATCTTGCAAAATCTCGCACCGTTTCTCGTCGAATGAGATTTCGCGATTTCACGGTGACATGCCCTATAGGCCACAGATATGCAGGCATCCTTTTGAAACTGATACATACCACGAAGACACGTGCAATTGCCGCAAGTGGCGACAGGGTCCTTACGGTGGGCAGCCGGCGTGTGCAGCGGTGCGTGTCGGCCTTTCCGGGCCCTATCTATTATCATACATGTTGGAGGCACAGTCCAGAGTTTATTACTTGTATTACTTGCCGGAAATCTTCGATTTTCGAAAGCATGTTGGTCACCCGTGTATGTTTGTTCCTTCATCTTATGTATTTTACTAATATCTCAAAAATTATTTTTCCTTTTCCCGATATGGCTGCTAGGGGGCGCTGCACTTGACCCTTCCAAAAAAAAAACAGTTTTTGAACATATTTCCATAAGAGTAAACCTATATTACACAAACTATAGCTTATTTTCTTTCTCTAGGTCTTCTTCAAAACATGGTTAAGTCACCTGGTCTGCATCTAGTGTCACTTTGTCAGTATGTCTGTCTGTTTGTCATTTATCCTCATATTCGCCTGCTTGCTAGTTTTTGCACTTTAGATATAGCAATCAACAAGTCAGATATGTGGACGAATCCTTTTGAAATTATTACATCTTATGTCATACACTAATATCACGAAACGCATTTGTCGTCTTCAGGATATGTCCACTAGAGGGCGCTGCAGTCGAACATCTCCAGTATATCATTATTTGGCCATATCTCCAAAATAATAAGCCTAAATTACATAAACTATAGCTTATTTTCTTCCTCTGAGTCTTCTCCATAACCTAATTAAGTCATCTTGTCTCCATCTTGTGTCCCTTTGTAAGTTTGTCTGTTTGTTTGTCAGTTGTCCTCAAATTCGCCTGCTTTTTGGTTCTTGAGATTCACTGATAGCATTCTACAGGCCACCGTTTTGAAAGGATCATTTTTAGCTCAGCTGACTTTCAGTCATGCTGGGCTAAAGCGATGGGTCTTCGTCCGTCGTCCTTCCATCTGTCCATCCTGCTGACCGGCCGTCCGTCTGTTAGCAGGGCACAAATCGTAACTGTACGGGCTAGGGTCATGAACCCTATGTAGTCTTAGAGGTTCTAAAATGATCTCCTTGCAAACCTGAAATTAGGTCACTGACCTTTATTCTCGAAGTTACAGGGTGTGTATGCACCCCCCAGAAATAATTCTTTCAGCTAAAATTTTCATCCAAAACCTTCCATCTTTCACATACAGCTCATCTACTAACAGGGGAAGAACCATAATTATTTTGAAGTCAACAGGTCAAAGGTCAAGGTCACAGGAGTCCCTTTATTTAATGCCTGTGGATGCATTTTAAGCCAAATCTTTCATCCCAATTCTTTGAACTTTTACATATATTTCACCTACTAAGAGGGAGAAGAATCCTATAGATTTTTAGGTCACAAGATCAAAGATCAGGGTCACAGGATCCAATTTTTTTAAAAGGTTGTGAAAACATTTCAAGCTAGACATTTCATTCCAAACTTCCCAGCACTGATATCGCTTCTCTGCCAACAGGGGAAAAGACCTGTTGAATTTGAGGTCAAAGGTGAAGTTCACTGCACCCACTTTTTGTGTGGAGTGATTTTCAGGAAACTTTTCAATCTATACCTTCCATTTGTCATATATGGCTTACCTAGCAATAGGGGAAGAAGCCTATCGATGTCGAGTTCAAAAGGTCAAAGGTCAAGGACACATTACTTAATTATTCTAAATGGTTGTGAACATTTTGCAAGTAAAATTGTTCAACCCAAACCTTCAGTCTTTCACATATGCCATATCTATGCATCACTCAATTTGATTCAAACTTCATATTTATAAGCACCCGTTTCTCAATAATTCTTGCATGGATTTCCTTGATTTTTGCTATATATTTTGATCTTATATTTGCCCTTTTTGGTGTTTCTTTTGAGACTGACAGGTATCAAGCAAGCTATGGGAATAGTTACTGATAGCTTAACAATCATTCATTTTTCCTAAGACCATCAAGTCACTGTGTTTTAACCAGACATAGGTGATGTATATTTCTGTTGTCGTAGAAAATTTCAACATATTGGCAAATTGGTTCTTCAAAATGTGACTGGAAGTTGTGAATCTCAGGCCATGATGTGGCAGGTCATGCTTGGCAGCTGAGCGTCATGACCCATGAGTCACTTGTTAAACTATTACATCTTACATCTTACAGTAATATCTCGAAACAGATTATTCATTTTCTGGATATTGCCAATAGGGGGCGTTGCACTCGCCTCTCCCCTATATATATTTCTTTGCCATATCTACAAAACTATAAACTTCAATTACAAACACTATGACTTATTGTCTTCCTTTGAATCTTCTCCATAATCTGAGTTAGTCACCTGGTCTTATTCTTGTGTCACTTTTTCAGTATGTCTGTCTGTTTTTCAGTGATCCTTTATTTCACCTGCTTGCTGGATCTTGCGTCTTACAGTTAGCAATCTTCAGGCCACAGTTTTTCAGTATGTCTGTCTGTTTGTCAGTGACCCTCATTTTCGCCTGATTGCTGGATCTTGCGTCTTACAGTTAGCAATCTTCAGGCCACAGTTTTGAAGGAATCCTTTTGGAATTGGAACATCTCTTACAATAATATATACATTTTGGAACATTTCTTACAATAATATCTCAAAAGAAATTTTTTAATTTTTGGGATATGGCCGGTTAGGGGATGCTGCGGTAGAGCCTCCACACCATATCATTTTTTGGCCATATCTCTGACATTATAAACTCTACCTTCACTTGTAGTCTGTTATCTCAGGTGTGTCAGTTTATTTGTCTGTTTTGAGCTATGTCTGATTTCATGTTCTTTTGTGTGATATATGTCGTTCAACAGGCCAAACGTTCCAGCAATCGCTTTAAAAGTCATTCAATTGATAGAAAACCGTCAGTTTGTCCTGTTTGTCCATCTGTCTGTCATTTAAGTCCGGCAAGCTCTCGACCTATGGTCGTCTAGTTTGTCTGTTTGTCTGTCTGTCTGTGCTCTACAGGCCACAATTTTTCACCAATCACTCTGAAACTTATAGATATAGTGTAAGATCGGTTCTCCTCGAAGCCTATTGTTTTTGGTCCTGGTCGGTCAGAGGTCAAGGTCAGTGTCACCGAAAAACCTAAAATTTTTATTTTCTTTATATCTTCGTCAATAATAATTGTAGCCGCATAATCTGTAGCTCATTTTATTCCTCTTTATGTTAGCTTTCCAAGTGCTAGCAAATTTTTCCGGTCAATGGTTACCATGGTAATGTTTTTTTGGGGGAAAATCAGAAAATTCGAAAATATCACTCCAAATTTCTCATTTTTTTAGTTAGAGAGGTCTAGTTTTTTGCATTGTGTAGCATTTAATATGCTCTATGGAAAATTAATGGAAGTCTCGCAAAATCTCGTGCCATTTGTCGTCAAATGAGACTTTTCGAGATTTCATTAAATACGATTTAGAGGTGGCAGTTTTACAGCTAAGGTTCTGAAAGTGACATATTTTCTGTTTTTCTGTATTATCTCGAACTTGTTTTTTCATTTTTCGAAAATAGCCACCAGGGGGCGTGGTACCGGGAACACTACAACTTTTCATTTTTCTGCAATATCTAAAAAAATATTAAGCATATAACAAATTTTTTTGTCCCATCTTAAACTAGGATCTTTGCCTTATTCCTTTGTACATATAGGCTTGTTCCGCCGTTACCATGGTTACCAAATTTTAGGGTAAAACTTGACAATCTGAAAACATGATGTTTTTGGTTTTTATCTCTGTTAATATTTATGCTACAAGGGTGAAGTTTTTTGCATAAGGCAGCATTCCCTTTGTTCTAAGTCATTCAATTGCAAATCTCGTCAAATCTCGCTCAGTTTATCGTCAAACAAAAAATTACGAGATTTTAAACAAATATCTGTATCTCGGCTATTTTAATGCTA
Organism: Sipunculus nudus; assembly: GCA_026874595.1. Classification (NCBI taxonomy): domain Eukaryota; kingdom Metazoa; phylum Annelida; class Sipuncula; order Golfingiida; family Sipunculidae; genus Sipunculus; species Sipunculus nudus. Next base: position 61,849,158 of record CM049318.1, read on the forward strand.
CAAGGGTCTAGTTTTTATTGTTCTAGGATTTTTTAGGAGATTAAAGTGACACAAGTGAATATCTCGTCAAATCTCGCACCATTTGTCGTCAAACGAGATCAGAGGACCATTTAAACAAATGCCTATAATGCTGTCATTTTTTACACTACAGACATATAGTTTTCAGCATGTGACAGCGTCTGACACTCTCAGTCATATAATGTGATTATATAGCAATTCCTGTCAAATCTCGCCTCGTTTTTTATCAAATGATGAAGATAAATCCAATTGCCGTGAGCACAAGTGGCTTCAGGGTTGACCGGTAAGTGCCGGCAAGGCCATTACAGTTGCAAGTTTGCGTGCGCGGTCGTCTATGAATTTCACAAAGCAGCATTGAACAGAGGACAAAAGCCGCTAAATTTGAATTGAACACACCTGTTATTTTCATTGTGTCCCCTTGTGCGGCCACTTGTGTTGCCAGGAACCACTGGCAAATCTTTCAAACCAGGGACGGATCCCTGATTTTGTAGTTGGGTGTGTCAAAATAGGGGCGGATCCCTGGTTTAGCAGTTGGGGGGCAGGGGTTTAATTTTAATTATACATTTAATATTTATAATAAAAAATAAAATATTTCGAAACTTATTTTTTTCCGTTTAGAAATAAGCCGCCAGATGGCGCTGCAGCAATCATTATTGTGCCATATCACCAAAACTATACACACTGTCACAACATTGATTGCAGCATCTGATACTAGATTTATTGCGTTTATCCATCTGGGGACTCTGTCACATTCTGCAGGGGTTAGATTTAATTATACATCAAATATATATAATAAAAAAAATATCTGGGAACTTATTTTTTTTCCTTTTAGAAAATAGCCGCCAGATGGCGCTGCAGCAATCATTATTGTGCCATATATCCAAAACTATAGACAGTGTCACAACATTGATTGCAGCATCTGAAGCTAGATTTAATACGATTACTCTCGTGGGGACTCTGTCATATTCTTCCATTACCATGGTGACCTAATATACATTACAATTAAATTCTTCTTATTCTTGAAATTCAAAATATGGAGTTTTATTCTAATAGACTGTTTTCCATTCTCCATGACAGGAGTACATGGCCTTCACATGGAGTTTTTTTCCCGTCTGTCTGTCTGTTTGTCTGTCTACTCTTTTGCGACTTTTAAAAATCAGCATAACCACACAAAATTGTGCTTCTGTTTACGCCATTATTCGGGTACTTCATTTGACTAGTTCCAAATGTAAACTGCATGCCTGCTGAATGTTTCTCCTAGTCTGACTTTCTTATTTCCGCTTCCGGCAAGTGTTCGACCTCTGGTCGTCTAGTCTGTTTGTCTGTCTGTTTGTTTGTTTGTCTGCACTCTCCTGGCCACAATTTTGCCACAATCACCTTAAAACTTTCAGAGATGATGGAGAATTAAATTTCTAGGTGCCCTATTGTTTTTGGTTAAAATAGGTCAAAGGTCAAGGTCAAGGTCGTCAAAAATTCTCAAAACGTTTTTTTCTTCATATCTTTGTGACTATTAGTCGTATCTACTTCAACAATAGCTCATTTTAATCGTCATTCCAAGGCCTGTCATCTGGTGTGTAGCTGACTCAAATTTGCCGTAACCATGGTTACAAATTTTTGGGGAAAAGTCATGATATTCGAATATAAGGGGTCTTATTTTTCTAACTTTGTCAGTTTTAAAGCTAGTGTGATCTAGTTTTTTGCATCAGGTAGCATTCAACTAGTACTACAAGATTTTATAACAAGTATTGCAGTGTCTCGTAAAATAACTCGTGAATAGAGATATTTCAAGATTTCATTCATCTTGCGCCAAAGGCCACATTATTGCAGGAATCTTTCTGAAACTGACATATTATAAGTCCTACACTAGTATCTCGAAATAGTTTTTTCATTTTTTTAATAGGGCCGCTAGGGGGCGCTGGATGCGAACCTCCCGAACATATCATATTTTGGCCATATCTCCAAAATTATAAGCCTCAATTACATAAACTATAGCTTATTTTCTTTCTCTGAGTTTTCTCCATAACCTAGTGTAGTCATCTGATCACAATTTTGTGACACTTTGTCAGTGTGTCTGTCTGTTTGTCAGTTGTCCTCAAATTCGCCTGCTTGCTCTTGCGTCTCACATATAGTATTCTAAAGGGCACAGTTTTGAAAGAATCCTTTTGAAACTATTACATCTTAAGTCTTACACTAATATCTCGAAACCAATTTTTCATTTTCCGGATATGGCCGCTAGGGGGCGCTGAACTCGAACCTCTCCCAACATATCATGCTTTGGCAATATCTTCAAAACTATAAACCTCAGTTACATAAACTGTAGCTTTTTTCTTCCTTTGAGTCTTCTCCATAACCTGGAGTAGTCATCTGGACTCAATTTTGAGTCACTTTGTCAGTGTTTTCGTCTGTTTGTCAGTTGTCCTCAAATTCGCCTGCTTGTTGGCTCTTGTGTCTCACATATAGCATTCTGTAGGCCACAGTTTTGACGGAATCCTTTTGAAACTATTACATCTTATGTCTTAAACTAATATCTAGAAATAAATTTTTTCATTTTCCGGATATGGCCAATATTGGGCGCTGCACACGACCCTCACACACATACCATTGTATTGGCCATATCTCTACACCCAAAGCCTCAGTTACATAAACTATAGCTTATTTTCTTCCTTTGAGTCTTCTCCATAACCTGATTAAGGCATCTGGTTTCAATCTTCTGTCACTTTGTCAGTGTGTCCATCTGTTTGTCCGTTATCCTCAAAGTCGCCTGCTTGCTAGTTCTTACGCCTTACATATAGCATTCTACAGGCCACAGCTTTGACGGAATCCTTTTGAAACTGGGACATCTCATGGTATACACTAATAATACAAAACGCATTTGTCGTCTTCGGAATATGTCTGCTAGAGGGCGCTACAGTCGAGCCTCCCTAGTATATCATTAATTCGCCATACCTCCAAAATTATAAATCTAAATTACATAAATTATAACTCATTTCTTCCTTTGAATCTTCTCAATCACCAGGTTATGTCATCTGGTGTCAATCTTGTCTCACAAAGTCAGTATGTCTGTCTGTTCGTCTTTTGTTGTCAGCTTTGTCTGCTTGCCTGTTCTTTTGTCTCATATGTCATTCTACGGGCCACATATTCTCAGCAATGTCCCTGAGAGTCATTCCATTAATAGAAAACCGACAATATGTTCTGTCTGTCCGTCTGTGTTTCACTTCCAATTTCCGGCAAGCGTTCGACCTATGGTCGTCTAGTCTGTTTGTCTGTCTGTTTGTTTGTTTGTCACCACTCTCCTGGCCACAATTTTGCCACAATAACCTTGAAACTTACAGGGATGTTCGAAAACATAATTTCTAGGTGCCCTATTGTTTTTGGTTAAAATAGGTCAAAGGTCAAGGTCAAGGTCGTCAAAACTTCTCAAAACGGTTTTTTCTTCATATCTTTGTGACTATTAGTCGAATCTACTTCAACAATAGCTCATTTTAATCGTCATTCCAAGGCCTGTCATCTGGTGTGTAGCTGACTCAAATTTGCCGTAACCATGGTTACAAATTTTGGGGGAAAAGTCAGGATATTCGAAAATAAGGGATCTTATTATTCTAACTTTGTCAGTTTTAAAGCTAGAGTGATCTAGTTTTTTGCATCAGGTAGCATTCAACTAGTACTACAAGATTTTATTACAAGTCTTGCAGTATCTCGTAAAATATCTCGTGAATAGATATATTTCGAGATTTCATTCATCTTGCGCCAAAGGCCACATTATTGCAGGAATCTTTTTGAAACTGACATATTATAAGTCCTAAACTAGTATCTCGAAATTGTTTTTTCATTTTTTGAATATGGCTCCTAGGGGGCGCTGGACACAACCCTCACACAGATATCATTACATTGGCCATATCTCTAAAACCCAAAGCCTCAATTACATAAACTATAGCTTATTTTTTCCCTCTGAGTCTTCTCCATAAACTGATAATGTCATCTGGTCTCAATGTTGTGTCACTTTTTCATTGTGTCCGTCTGTTTGTCAGTTGTCCTCAATTTCGCCTGCTTGCTCTTGCGTCTCACATATAGCATTCTACAGGCCACAGTTTTGAAAGTTTCCTTTTGAAACTATTACATCTTAAGTCTTACACTAATATCTCGAAACCAATTTTTCATTTTCCGGATATGGCCGCTAGGGGGCGCTGAACTCGAACCTCTCCCAACATATCATGCTTTGGCAATATCTCCAAAACTATAAACCTCAGTTACATAGACTGTAGCTTTTTTCTTCCTTTGAGTTGTCTCCATAATCTGGAGTAGTCATCTGGACTCAATCTTGAGTCACTTTGTCAGTGTGTCCGTCTGTTTGTCAGTTGTCCTCAAATTCGCCTTCTTGCTGGTTCTTGATTGTTTGTCACCACTCTCCTGGCCACAATTTTGCCACAATAACCTTGAAACTTACAGGGATGATAAAAAAAGAAAATTTCTAGGTGCCCTATCGTTTTTGGTTAATATAGGTGAAAGGTCAAGGTCAAGGTGATCAAACCTTCTTAAAACGGTTTTTTCTCCATATCTGTGTGACTTTCAGTCGTATCTACTTCAACAATAGCTCATTTTAATTGTCATTCCAAGGCCTGTCATCTGGTGTGTAGCTGACTCAAATTTGCCGTAACCATGGTTACAAATTTTGGGGGAAAAGTCAGGATATTCGAAAATAAGGGGTCTTATTTTTCTAACTTTGTTAGTTTTAAAGCTAGAGTGATCTAGTTTTTTGCATCAGGTAGCATTTAACTAGTACTACAAGATTTTATTACAAGTCTTGCAGTATCTCGTAAAATATCTCGTGAATAGAGATATTTCGAGATTTCATTCATCTTGCGCCAAAGGCCACATTATTGCAAGAATCTTTTTGAAACTGACATATCATAAGTCCTAAACTAGTATCTCGAAATTTTTTTTTTCATTTTTTGAATATGACTCCTAGTTTGTATTTCCTCCGATACCACCGTACGGATTGTCTTGATTTTCAACATGCATATGTTCCGGGTTTGTCCGAAGAGATTCCGCCCCCTTTTTTTGCAATATATGCGTATTACATGCTTAATTAAAAATTAAAACATGTCTCCCTGCAGGCGCCTCCTTTTCTTTGTATCTTCGGGCCTGCTAACCTAAAGGCCATAGAGTGCGTGATGCCTGGACAGAGATTATCTGCGGGGGCCCTATCTGGGGTTTTAGTGCATTTCGAGGTGACTTGCCCGAAATAATCCCCTTCTCAAAAGGGAGATCTTTGAAAGAATTGTTTGGAAGGCCTTCCTGTGACGGAGGGGGGGGGGGGGGGGGGGTTGGCACGAAGAGGGCTTCTTCCTGCGACCTCCTTACATGACCTGATATGCTTGAGTTCACATGTACCGGGTCCAGGGCCTGGCGTGAAATCAGGGTCTTTGACAAATAAGCGAGTATTACACGACTAAAATCGTGTCGCACGGTCTCACACACCAGCGTTTTTCATATGCGATTAACGGGCGGCAACACATGACACATACATGCGTCAAACAGGTGACGATACGTCGTTTTGTCCTTTCTGATCAAGATGGGTGCCTGTAGACCTAAATGATATTTCAGTCAAAAATAACAAATAATTATGTTTTAATTAAATGTATGTGAAATAGGACCCCCCCCCCCCCTCAGCGCTCACAAAAAGAAATGTCCTGGCGCCCGTGCTTAACGCTTTAATATGCTTCCATATTAAATGTCACTTTTTATCGCATCAAATTCATTGTTGCAATTTTTCAGGGATACAGTAAGATGCATGTTGAGTGTTATAGACATGATAATGCTTCCTTACAATAATACCGCTTCAATGAACTTTAAATCTAATATTTTGGTAATGGACATGAGGGCTTCACCAATTTCTCGTCATAAAGTGGAATCCCCTCTGCGTTTAACGCATGCGTTCAACGCTAAGTTCGAGCAGCGCTCAACGTCTGCGATAAACGCATGATAGGATGCGATTAACGTTGGAATGTGTCACCAGCTTTTTACACGCTGCGATGTTGTCGCATAGGACAGTTGCAAAAAAATCGGAGGACAACTTTAATTAGCAATGTTCAACAAAATATATATTCATATAAAAAAAAATTTTAACACATCAACTTCTCTGAAAAATTCTCTGGCCAATCTCTTGCTTTCAGTAAGATTATTATGCATAACACCATACATAAGGTAATCGTGCAAAATAACGGACCCATCTTACATGGTCTCACAAAAAAGTGTGACCACATTTCAATGAAAAAACTGTTTCATGTAAAAGTTGAAGATCCGGCGCATCTAATGATACAAATTTTTGTATGTTTGATATAAATATATTTTGCTACATACTGTCGAAAAAGGGTAGTTAGCTTAAAATACCCAAAATGACGTCGTGTCAAAGACGTTCTCAGCCGACGTCATGAATCCACAGTACTGTACGTGCATACCATGTTAAACAAAAGGATGATGTCTAACAAGATTTACAGTCAATATATCTTTTTATGCATAGATAGAGAGTCAATTTTACCTCTTAATATCCATATTTCCCAAGATTTAATAAAAGTTGACGACGTCGTGCCGCCAAAAACATAAACGTGCAACTGTCGTCTGTGAATGTATTCGACTGATCACGTTAACTCTTGCTCTATTCAGCTTTGCCTCTATGTACGTTTTATATGTCAAATAAATATAAATTGTGTAATAAACAGTCATTTTTGTGGACAGAATATAAAGACTACATTTTAGACATGTCATTCATCTTATTTATTTTTTTTTGTCCTGTTAGACTACTTTATGTAAGGACAATCAGATGGGAACATCCCCTCCCCACGAGTAACAGACCGGTAACCCTTAAAATCGAGACGTACGTGGGAGAAACACGGGACCATGTTGGGCATATCATCCACATGTGACCACATTTTATAATATTATATATTTATTACAAACTTATATGGCTGGTCAAAATGTGGTCACACCTTATTTTTGTTAATATTAATTGTAAAAAATGTGGTCACACCATGTGACCACATTTTATAATATATTATATATATATCTATATCTATATATATATATTTATATATATATATATATATATATATAATACAAACTTATATGGCCGGTCAAAATGTGGTCACACCTTATTTTTGTCAATAATCTTTGCCGAAAAATGTGGTCACACCATATGTGACCACATTTTATAATATTCTATATATAATACAAACTTATATGGCTGGTCAAGTGAAATGTGGTCACAACTTATTTTTGGCAAAATTATACAAACTTATATGGCTGGTCAAAGTGTGGTCACACCTTATTTTTGTTAATATTTATTGGTATTAAATGTGGTCACGCCATATGTGACCATATTTTATAATATTATTTATATAATACAAACATACATGGCAGTTCAAATAAAATGTGGTCACACCTTATTTTGGTCAATATTTATTGTAAAATAAATATCATATGTGACCACATTCTAAAAATTATATATTTATTACAAACTTATATGGCTTGTCAAATAAAATGTGGCCACACCTACTTTTTGTTAATATTTATTGTAAAAAATGTGGTCACACCATATGACCACATTTTATAATATATTAAATATATATATATATATATATATATATATATATATATATATATATATATATAATACAAACTTATATGGCTGGTCAAATAAAATGTGGTCTCAACTTATTTTTGTTAATATTTATTGGTAAAAAAAGTGGTCACACCTTATGTGACCACATTTTATAATATTCTATATATAATACAAACTTATATGGCTGGTCAAATAAAATGTGGTCACACCTTATTTTTGTCAATATTTATTGTGAAAAATGTGGTCACACCATCTGTGACAACATTTTACAATATTATATATATAATACAAACTTATTAGGCTGGTCAAATAAAATGTGGTCACTCCTTATTTTTGTCAATATTCTTTGGTGAATATTTATTGTAAAAAATGTGGTCACACCATGTGACCACATTTTATAATATATTAAATATATATATATATAATACAAACTTATATGGCTGGTCAAATAAAATGTGGTCACACCTTATTTTTGTTAATATTTATTGGTAAAAAATGTGATCACACCTTATGTGACCACATTTTATAATATTCTATATATAATACAAACTTATATGGCTCGTCAAATAAAATGTGGTCACACCTTATTTTTGTCAATATTTATTGTGAAAAATGTGGTCACACCATATGTGACAACATTTTATAATATTATCTATATAATACAAACATATTAGGCTGGTCAAATAAAATGTGGTCACACCTTATTTTTGTCAATATTCTTTGGTGAAAAATGTGATCACACCATATGTGACCACATTCTATAATATTCTATATATAATACAAACTTATATGGCTGGCCAAGTAAAATGTGGTCACAACTTATTATTGGCAAAATTTATTTTTAAAAATGTGGTCACACCATACGTGACCACATTTTATAATATATATATATATATATATATATATATATATATATATATATATATGCAAACTTATATGGCTGGTCAAAGTTTGGTCACACCTTATTTTTGTCAATATTTATGGGTTAAAAATGTGGTCACACCATATGTGACCACATTTTATAATATTCTATATATAATACAAACTTATATGGCTGGTCAAATAAAATGTGGTCACAACTTATTTTTGGCAAAATTTATTTTAAAAAATGTGGTCACACCATATGTGACCAGATTTTATAATATTATTTATATAATACAAAATTATATGGCTGGTCTAATGAAAGGTGTTCACACTTTTTTATTGGTAAAAAATATGGCCTTGGTTTGAAAAAAATTCAGGATTAAATTTAGAAAAAAATAAGGGATATGATGATGTAAGAATATATTTAAACGTGGTCACACCACCTTTTTTTACTATTTCTAACTACTATATGTGGTCACACAATTTATAAAAAAGAGATCACACCTTAATAATGTCATTAATTATAACTAATAAATGTTGTCACACTTCATAATTATTTTATTAAAAATAAGGATATTATTATGTTAGTATAACAAAATATGTTGTAACATAATGCGGACAAACGTGTTTCTCCCGTGTCTCTCTTGATTTTAAGTGCATGACTTGTCACGTGACACTCGACATAAGTTTACGTTCTGGCGGCAGGGCGTCGTCACCTTGAACGTACATCAAGTGAAATTTGGATAAAAAGATGTAAAAAAGTATAAACATATATGGGTAATATTATATATTGACTGTAAATTTTATAAGACATCATCTAAATGTTTAACATGGTATATATGTATATTACTGTGGATTAATGACGTCGGCTCAGAACGTCTTTGACACGACGTTATTTTCGACAGTTTGTAGCAAAATAAATATATAAATAACATACACAAATATGATATCATTAGATGCACCGGATCGTAAACTTTATCATGCAAAAAAAAGTTTAGTGAAATGTGGTCACACTTATTTGTGAGAGAGAGAAATATGGGTCCGTTATTTTGCACGATTACCATACATAAAATGAATCTATATTATATCTCTCTGTATCTATATCAATAGCGTCACGTGATTTGTGTGATTTTCCGTATCCCCTCTGATACCACTCTACGGATTGCCGTGATTTTCGATATATATATATATATATATATATATATATATATATATATATATATATATATATATATACTCCGTGTTTGTCCGAAGACATTGCATCAAACTTTATTGTCCCACAGGACAGACTCGCCATCTTTTTCTTTTTTTTTCTCAACGGAACTTCACCATTAGTGTTAACCATTGGTGTACCGAAGAACACATATTTTACGTGAAGAAAAGTTATTCGATTTAATACTAAAAGTTAAGACCACATGTCATAAAAAATAACTGCACCTATTCAGAAACCTCAAAGAGCGTCTAGGCCAAACAGTCATACGTTACCGATCGGGGCCGGCTGCATGCACAGCTATAGCCAGTCACATTTTACAATGCATGCAAAACCGTCTACCATGTCCACGAGGCCAGTCATAAAGTATTTTGAGTATAATTTCACTGTTTCTATATGTGATATTATTATACGGATATTACTATCAGAAGAATATTCTGATATTATCGGATTCATTTTATGAAGAACAAGTGGGTTTGGGTGGGGTAAGAACTTTTTTTTGTAGGTTTTCACATGCAAGCCCCACCCTAACCCTTCCTGTCCACTCATACTACTGAATAGTGATCCTTTAAATGACCTGAGGTAATAATCAGTGGAATTAAATCACAACTTTTAAAAAAGTCGGACTTTGAAGTGGGGTTCCGAAGTGCATTACGGTTACATTATATAACCAAGACATTCAACCATGAAAGACCATTTGATATCAAAACTAGCTGCTCGCCCCTAACCGTTCGTAGCACGGGTTATTGCTAGTTATTATTATTATTATTATTATTATTATGAATACTCTTACACATGAGGAAGTCAGTCATTTAATGTGATTTTTAAAATAAATGTTTATCCTCGATTTATTTACAACAAGAATTCTCAAGCATTTATCAGAAGTTTCATCTTAATTTGTTAATAATAATGATAATTCCTTTTCAGTTCTCTACATCAGTAGTGTCATACATACATTTTCAGGACATCATCAAATGCTGCGACAAAACAGGTGAAGGTAATAGCTCGTCAGCTTTCTGCTATTGCTAGGATGTTCTTCTTGGAGTACGGTCATATAAATCAGAACAAAAACGATCCGTCAAATAAGACAGAACACAATACTATATAGAGCGACTGTGTCTCATGACGTCCCAAGAACGTGACAGAGAAAGAACTGTATACAGTAATGTCTGTATTTAAAGACGGACTCTGGCTCTGAGCTAGTGGAGTTATACACAAAGATATACTCGATCAAAATGTACTCAACATTTATTATGAATCTTTTCATAAACTGTATACGTCATTTGAAGCTTCCTATATATGTACTTTGAAACACGGGCCTACAGGTATACAATTTGCTTGAAAGATCAGCAGATACAAAGTTATGCTATCCACACATTTATTTGGTTTCCCTGCAGAAGCAAAAGTGGACACTTCCCAAATGCATAATTTATTGATGTAAGCTATTTTAGATAGTGATGTAAGTAGTAAGTATATATATATATATATATATATATATATATATATATATATATATTACTGAAAGAGTTTGGTTGCCATTCCAGGAACAAAGTGCACGAAACATATAGCAGAGTTGCAATAATTTAATAAAATCCATCAATGCATAACTGTCACTACCCGCAGGTTTCGTGCTTACTTCATGGCACTCATCAGGTGCCTCAGTTTTTGTTGGTTTGTGTTTGCTCATGTTTGGGTGCTTGTGTGAGATATATATATCTATATATATATATATATATATATATATATATATATATATATATATATATATATATCGTAGACAAGACATTATGCATTCAACCTAACATTTTGGAAATGTATATACTGCCCTGTTTTTTTAATAACTGCATGACATTAGTTCATGTTGTGCCACCGTGGTTTTATTATTTCTTTTCAAGTATTCATTTCATACATCTTCATCTTTTGCTCTTACTGCATTTAAGAAATGTGTGCATATACATCGACAACATGATGACAGAGGTTTATTTTGTAACAGGGCATCATGTTATTTGTGTGTTAAAACTATATAAGGCCATATATAAAAATTACTGTTCTACGGATTCGCCGCTGCTATTTTCAGTGTATCCTTTTTTTTATTATTATTAATTTTTTTCGAAATGAAGATCAGGTCCTTGGTAATGTTCAGGATGGAGTATCGGTCTGCCTATTCAGGTACAATATACGTATTGTGATACACTAAATTCGATACCTGATACGTATATTGGCGACACGCACTATTTTCCTTTGTATATAACTTTCAGAATAAAAGCTCTGGGCATAAAATGTTTATTTCTTTTATTAATATGCTACATATTGAGTATGGTCAGTATTTATGCTGGAGACTAAATATATAAAAACAATGAATATTTGCATATATGCATGTTTTTCTTTTAAAAACTAGTACCAGAACCTAGCTTGGTACACTGCATTATACTCTATGTGAATAGATAGGTAATCATTTCAAAGGATGAGCCCGAATTCTCGTTTGATAAATGGCTAAATATACGTAATATATAGGCAGATGCATTTTCCGAACCCCTTTTCCTTAACTTCATTTACTAAATAGACCATCGAATGTTAAAATAGCGATCTTGTTAAAGCCCTTCGTACTCCTCTCGATCCTTTGTATTCGTGTATTCGTTCTTTTATATTATGTAATTATGTGTTTGTTCGACTAATCACCCTAAGGCTTGGACCATTATTCCGAACATCTTATTCAGAGTGACCTTTATTGGATCGGTATGAAAGCACCTCGAGAAATCGTTGCGCGAACACTGGAATCAAGCAAATTTAAATGCTGCATTATAAATAGAATTACATGGCCTAATCGATCACAGAATTGAGAAAAAGGAATATTAATTAAATTAACGTTGTGGGTATGTAATATTAGTATCGATTTCATCAACACGGAGGAAGCTCAATAATCATCGGCCTCGTTTCGGGTGGGTGGGGGGGGGGGAGTCATGAGAACATAGCCTCCTCACTTTTAGTTGATTATAAAACCCTTGTACAAAGCGATTTTGAGATCTTTTCAACGTTAATAGGTTTATCCTTTTTTTTATCTCATTACTGTTTTAATTGAGAATCTCTTAAAAAAATTAGGATATCGCTGGCTTCAACGAATTTTCATAAATGTAATCCTATCGGATTATCTTGAATGTTCTAATAAATTAACAAATGTTGGCATCATCAATATATATATATATATATATATATATATATATATATATATTTATATATATATATATATATATATATATATATATATATATATATATATATATATATATATATCGTATTACACTAAAGAAAACACTGTTAATTCACTACTGACTGTTCCACGGGATGCGACCCGATCATCAGGTGAATGTTGTTGGAATGAAGCTAACGGCAACACTTGTATAAAATTATTTTAAAACTTGTGACAGAACCTTCCTTCTACTGGTTTAAAGATGGACATTTTATCTGATTCCTATCTAAATATAATCAACTTAGAACTTCATTATTCTTGTAACATTGGTATAAAAAATAAGACAAACGTCTTAAATGAAACCTGAGATTGTGGAAACATTATTATTACAATCAATTTAACTTAATAAGCAATCGTCTTGGGATCATGATTCATTTACTTTCTTTGTTATCTTATGACAACGGCAGAAATAACGTGATGGAGAAAGATCCCTTCATATGAATTAATTGATGAAAATTGTACAGCAATGAAATTTAACCATGAATTATGTGTTGATGTTTTTATAATTACTTTCATAGTACAGTTTTGACAGTAGCCATATAATGTCTGGGAAGTTTATCCTCAATAATGCATGCATGGCAAGTAGGATGCACAATTATATATATATATAAATATATATATATATATATATATATATATATATATATATATATATATCACGGCAGCCTGGGGCTCGTACAATTTTGTCTAGGGGTTCTCAACACACAACCGGTCTCGGACGTAAAACAAACTAATCAACACTCGAAGACCGAAAGTATACAGAAAATTTTACTTCAACTCCAAAACTCCAAACGTGACCAGATACATGTGCATGGGAATATATTTTAATTGATACAAATGAATAAACAGAAATATTTACTTAACTGAATAGTGCTGACGTTCCCGTGATGGTGCTACTTAAAAATGAAATTGCAAAAGGCATACAAAATACACAGGACACAGTACAAGAACTAGATGTGGTCGGACAATGGTCCTCAGAGGGCCCCGCGTTTCTGCTAGTGCTGGACTAGTTTACATGTGGGTGAAAAATTAAGTTAAATTTGAAAAAATATCACAAACAGAAACAGGGTTTTAATCAATATGCACGAGGGGAAAAATCATACTGGATTAAAGAAGATATGTTTGAAATAAAGTGTGCAATATAAAAAATCACCGAATGTAGTCTGTTAGCCATATTTGATTTTGAGCAAGTCCGTAATTCAATAGGTCTGAAGCCCTCATAGGGACCAATGATCCCTGTAAATTTGGAAAAGCTGAAGTATGTAGTTGTTTTATTATCAAGCACGAAAGAAAATCAGCAATTGGGCAGTGGCGGCCATATTGAAATCCCAACAGGTCTGTAATTCAAAAGGTCTGGAGCCCTTACAGGTACCAATCATCCCTCTGAATTTGGGAAAGCTGCAGTATGTTGTTGTTGAGTTATCGCGTGCGAAAGAAAGTGTCACTGACGGAAGGACGGAAGGACGGACTGACACAGTGATCACTATAGGGCACCGCTTGTCAAGCGGGGCCCTAATAAGAGGGACTATAGCCTAGCTACACTAATATTATACCTTATTATATCCAAATGTAAAGGCTGGCTCTCACAAGAATATTCAGACGAAAACCCAGACGTATAGTCCAGATAAGGGCAACTGCAGACCTTTTCATACACTTGGCCAAATTGTAACAGATAGAATGAAGTATATAGCTTAGAGCCGCTTTACAAGCATTTAACCAGCAAAGCTGGTTTAACCAGCATGACAAAACAGAAGGCAGTCACAACAATGTCGGCCTTGTGGCATCTTGAAACTCCAAAATGAGAGATAAATATTCCAAGGCGATGACCAATAAAAACAGAGCTGAATTTGATCTACAGCGTGTTATTAATATTGTTTGGCTCAGGTGATATTTATCGTTATCTATTTAAAAGAATATACAAGAATAAAGACGAAACTAGCCAGCCCTTACCTTCGTCATTTTCGGCTGCCTAACCGACGGTATGTCGCCATACATAATACTCTTCCCTCTCAAAGAACGTTTCGAGTAAATCCCTCTATATAGACTTAAAATAGGCGGGACAAATCAGCTGGTCCCTTTCACAGGGAGCGCAGATCCCTTTAATGTCATTAAATAGGGGCGATGGTCCCTGACTGACTGCACTGCAGTACATGTGCCCGCCTGTGCCATATATTTATATATATATATATATATATAAATATATATATATATGTGTGTGTGTGTGTGTGTGTGTTGTAGTTGCTGCATTCACAGTGAATGAATGCTAATGTGTGAAACATGCAGGAAATATACGTTTTCTATAAACTTTCAGTCAATAAGTATAATTCATAATTCACTCAAAAGTATTGTTAACGGGTTTCAGAGGCTGAATGTGCAGAAGAATTACGGTTCCAAAGAATCACTGTTGTGTCATTTATATAACATTTTTTCCCTTTGAATATTTATTTTAAGGGCTCCCAAATATAAGGGAATCAGGGAATCCCCCCCCCCCCACATACAATGTGCACCTAAATTATTTTCCATTATGATTAACACACACCGTGAAAAGACACCGCTTTGAGTTACCAATTAAGAGAAGCATTAGATGTTACCTGGGATGTCAGAATGGCACCTGCATGAGTTCATTGATATATCCCAGAATGATTTCGTATAGGCTTCATGTTATCCTCTGCACTGTTTGCACTGGAAAAAAGTGTTAATACCGCTAATTACAATAGCAGACGTAGTAATAATAACCTGCTTGTGTCGTCTGTCAGGGAAATCGTCGACCATCTGATCGCTACTTTTGTCAGTGAAGGGAGCGGAGAAGGTCTAGTGACAGGAGGTAAGGTAACTTTCCCTTTTTTTTATTCAGACAGAACAGCATAATATATTAAGGGTACTATCACAAACATGGTAAAAAAAGCACGATGATTACTAACATTGTCCACTTAGATTGCTGGTTAAACAGTGTTAACACACCGCAAAAATCTTGCATAAATTATGCCATTGTCAGTTTTTTTTATACATTTATCTAGCTAACATAAATGCTCAACCCTGCCCCGAGCTCGGGGCATTTTCTCCCAGACATTTATTAGACAGGTAGTGGGATGTTATAGTTTAAACATATTTTATTGTAAATGTGCGATTGGCAAAAAGCAATACTGCTATGTAAATGCCTCTCGCATCAGCAGTGTACAATACGATATGCAACATAATATACATTCAAATGATGATGTAAATGAACAAGCTTTGTAGGTCACAGTCTCTTATTGATAAATTAAATCATTAAACTTAAAATCTCTTATTGGATACAATATATTCATGTAGAAAGATGAAAAGATTTCTGTTGTCACAATATGATATTTCGTTCGAACCAAATAAGAGTAATGATGGATACAAAACTGACATATTCCTGATACTGGGTAAAACCTTCAAGGATTCAAATAATTTTTGTCGTTGACGAGTATACAATGGACATTCAAGAAAATAATGCTTTGTATTCTCACATTTATCACCACATACGCATTTACTATCTTCAACTTATCCCATTTTAAACAGGTCATACCTAAGGTTGCTGCATCCCATACGTAGTTTCGCATGCAATAAGTTAACATGCCTGTCACCGAGATAAAATAACAATTTGTTTCTAAATTCTATAAATGTTGATAACTTAATATCATCGTTCAACTCGTTCCAGAGCCGGACACAGTGGGGGATGAACGAGCGGAAAAATGTCTCAGTTCGACAGTATATATTATCAATATTTGAACGATTACGTAAGGGATACCTATCAGATCTTTCTTGAACAGTACCAGGGAGCAAGGATGCAAGGTGTTGCGGAGCAGCACTCTTTATGATTTTATAAAACATTTCGATTATGTCGCCTCCGACAGGAGGACAATAGTTCCCATCCGAGTTCTGCAAGAAGGGAACTGTGTGATGCAGTCTTAATACCTCCACTTACAATATGTGCTGCCTCAAACTGTACAGATTCTAGTTTTATTGAATCCTTGTTAGAGCAATTATCCCATATTATATAACCATATTCTAAGATTGGTCTCACATAACGGAAGTAAATATTTTTCAGCGACTTTCGATCAAGCTTATTTTTCAAGGCCTTTAAAATGTTTAATCGAATAAGTGCCTTCTTGTAGATAGAGTTGATATGATCAGTCCAGGATAAATCATTAGTTATGGTGATGCCTAAATGTTTATGATGAAAACTGAAAGGAATAATAGAATTTGCCAAAGTTAAACATTGATGGTGACGAAGGTTTTGTTGTCGGGTAACTGGCATCGCGACTGTCTTCTGAATATTAAACTCAACTAACCATGATTTGGCCCATTGGAGTATGTTTATAAGATCTTGGTTAAATTAGAGTATATTGTTTTGAGAATTTTCGTTCACAGCAAAAATAGTTGTATCATCCGCATATAATCGAATGTTGCTACTGATTCCCTCGCAAATATCGTTTATGAATACTAAAAACAATAATGATCCTAAGACACCGGCTTGGAGAATTCCAAATTCAGATGATTCCCCTTTAATTAGTACCTTCTCTAATTTTAATAACAAATTTTATGCCAGACTCCATCAAATGCACGACTTATGTCTAAAAATACAACTTTAACATCTTTCTTGTTATCCAGTGCTTCACAAATTACATGGTAAATATTAAGCAGCTGACAAACTGTAGAATCACCAGGCGTAAATCCAGACCGAAACCGAGTAAATATGTTATTGTTGACATAAAAGTTATAAATATATTTGAAAATCATACGTTCAACTATTTTGCAATGCAGCTTGTCAAAGAAATAGGTCGATCGTTTACTAATAGTCGCCTGTCACTTTTTTTAACACCGGAGTAACGAAAGCTTTCTTCCACATTAAGGAGAATTCTCCTCTTTGAAGGGATATATTAAGGAGACGACATAAGGGAGATGCTAAGTAAGGCGCCCCCTCTTTAAGCAAGCGCGGACTTACTCCATCTGGGCCGCATGCCTTACTTACTTTAACTGACTGGACAGTGTCAAGTACATCCTGTTTACTGACGTTAATACTCTCTAAGGAATGACCAGTAACACTCGTAGATATATCAGGGAGAGTCGCATTACGATAGTCCACTTTTGATTGAGACAGAAAGAATTCATTGAAAGCTGTTGCGATATCTGAATTATTGAATAATTGATCTCCTTCCATTAATATGGATGGAATTCCATCAAGTTTTCAAGTACCAAAAATTTTACATATTTTTGGGATCACGTGTTCTATCAATATTTATAGATGACATCAGTTCTGACGAGTATTTCTTTTTTTGCCTCATCACACTGTTGAGTATATTCATTCCTAGATTTCCTGAACTTTTTCCAGTCACGTGGACGGTTCATATTTTTGCAATTTTATAAAACCTATCTTTCCGGCGTTTCAGAGCTCTTAATATGTTGTTGTACCAAGGTTTGTCTTTAGGCCTTATAGTAACTATTTTATTTGGTATACTATATCTAGCTGCATTTAGAATGGTTGGGTAAGTCGTAAGCTTATGTAATCGAGATCGTTCATGTCAAATATTTCATCCCAGTCTGTATTTTTTAAAAGCTGCCTAAAAAGATCAAAGTCAGCTAGGGTATATAACCAAATATGCCTTTTATATGTGGTAATATTAGGGATATGTACTTTAAGTTCGAGTGTAACAGTACAGTGGTCGTTACAACCCAAAGACGGGAGTATATCGATTTTGTTAATTATAATAGTATCAGAAGTTATAACCTGATCGAGAATAGTTGAACTGGTCTCTGTTATACGAGTCGGTTCAGAGACATGCATCATAAACATATTGGATTCACAAAATTCGGTTAATTTGTGCCCGTGATACGTAGAAGGGTCTGCATTAAAATCGCCCATCAAGAGAAGTTCATTAATACCTGACGTGCGTACATTATCAATAATCTCCTGAAGTAAAAACCAAAATAGTACATTAGTATTAGGTGGTCTATAACATGTACCAAGGATATACAACTTTTGTCGAATTTTCAGTTCCATCCATAATATCTCGATATCATTAATTTCTAAATCAAAACGTCTCCGAGCACGTAGATTTTCCTTAACATAGACCGCAACGCCCCTTCCGCGGCAAAAGTGCGATCACGACGGTGAATTGTTTGTAAGGTCATGATACGAATTTGTATTTAAATGGTTTTCTGTACTACATATAATATCATGTGAATGAGCAATATTATTCTGGAGTAAATCTATCTTGCTAGGAACAAGCTTCTCATGTTAATCAAGCTTATTGAAATGTAATGGCGACTGTGCATGTCATGTAAAGGAGTAACAGTTGTGCAAACTGGGTATTAGGCAGTTTCTTGTTACAAAACCAATATATGGTGAAGTATGCAATAGATAATGAATAAATTTATGAGAGACCATTGTGTCAAGTAAAACAATACATCATCAGTTAAAACATATAAAGGAAAAATATATACATGAATGTGTATGGAAATGCCATGAAAAACGCACATATAGTGCGGAGCTTGCGGGCAATCCTCATTCCGCTGAAAGGCAACTAAAAGAACGGTTTCAGGTGGCTCTCAAATCCGCTAATATTTAAGCAAACAATCAGAAAATTAATATTTTATATAGTGAGATCTTGCCGTCCCTGTCACAAAATATATACCCATACATACATACATATACATATACTCATGCATACATAAACATATACACATTGATAGACAGTTGTCAATGCAGTGCTCAAATATGTACCCTTGTGATGGAAATAGACTAAATTTTGTTTAATGTGTATATTTTACCAAAAAAAAGTTCAAACAGGTGCCGACAGGAAAATTTAGTCTCAGTGTTTATATCCAGCCACACAGAAAGAAAGCATTGTGCCGTGAATTACACTGAAGGATCATGCGCTCGAAAAGTCTTCAAGGGAACATTCAATTCTTTCGGGCCTTCCTTGAACTTTATAACACGCGGCAATGATAAAGGAATGAAAGCAAACCAGCCCTTGCTTCTCGTATCTTTCATAATCTTCACCAGGTGTTGATGTTCTACGCGTGTTTTGGGATGCACATCATCAGAAATGTATTAGTCAGGGGGCCAAAGCAAGTAATTTTGAAAAAATTGCCCGGCCTGATAAAAAATTTTCACTTTATTTTACATAGAGGTAGACATCTTAGGAATCTGAAAACCAATGTTGGCAATCAGGACACTCTTGCACAACATTGCAAGGAGCATTTTTTTTGTACCAGCTGTAACATTTTTGTGTGATTAGCCCAATTGGCTTTGTCAGTTCCTTAATGAACTACAACAGCAAGTTATATCTTAAAATATAGGTATTTATATGCACAAATATAATAAGACGCACAAAGTTGATTTTAAAAGGTCTTCATTCATATATGTGAATGATTATGGCTTGCAAGAACCAAAATACAACTTAATTATTTTTCAAGCAATATCACATAAATAAACACACACTTTCTGTATGCTTTTACACAAAGACCTTGTTAAAGCATTAAAAACTTTATATGATCATTTTCTCTTTCTTCAAGTAACTTGCATTAGTTACTAAGGTGTAAGATAGATATGTAGCAATGCATTTTGTACCAAATACCCCTATTTATGAAAATGACCGCAAAAACAGAAAACACCAGACAACATTGAACTTATACTCATACGAACCCTCTTACATTTGTAAGCATAAAAATAAATAGTCAACAATTCAAACAAAATCACTCTACCAAAGTCAGTTTTCCCTTCTAGGTTGATTTAAATACAACTATATATGACAGGGAGATGTGCTAAAACCATCCAATGAATGAGAAAAACTAGAACTGATTCATGTCTCTGACATTACTTCATCTGAACTAATAAAGTATGAGCTGTTCTGTTTTAAGAGTATTCTTTATGCACCCCTTCCCCTTATTTAGAAGATAGCCAACAAAACGGGAAATCAGTATTGACACCATACAAAGTTGAAGCCCTACAAATAACTTTAAGCAAAAATAAAGCCAAAAATCATAATGTTGCAGTATGTACCATTTTACACATAAAAGAGTTCAGTTAGCAAAGTAAACTTATTTAGCCATAAAAATGTTCATCTCCATTGCCATTTATGAATAGCTGTTAGAAATGGCTGTTGTCAATGAAACATATGCTGTTCAGAAATGAACATGTTCATGTTTCATCCTCAAAAGATTATAGTCACTAGACACAATTCTTCCACACACACGTACACCCTTTTTCCCCCAACAATGCTGTAGGAGACCTTTGAAAAGGGCCATATTTACGGAGATAGTGGCACCAAAATATATACAAGGGATAATTTGTATGAAATTGTTTGTATGGGTCTCTAGTTTAAGAATCTGTCTGATACCAGTGTCAAAAGTGAGGGCGTATTTTGGTAAATCGCAGATTGAAATGTTTGGGCACAGGAAGAGACATCCGAACAGTCACAGATAAGGGGTTGGGTCGCTTAAATGTCCCTTACTTACTTAATATTCAACGTATTCACTTCAAATTACCCTCTATGTATTGCCAAATAAATTCCCTCTAACATAATGAAGAGATCAATTGATTAATTATGTACACTTATTTGGTTGGGTAATTGATGTGGGAGCTAATTGGTTATTCAGGAAACCGTTTTTGCTGTGTTTTTAAACTCCTCTTATTTTTAATTCAGGACCGATTCAGAAAATACATATAGTTAATCTTGGGACATCTTTTAACTTGAAGACAACATACGATTCTATTTATAAGTTCTAGATAATATTTTACTGCAGCCAGGAGAATGTACATTCAATAGAGGAACAGAAGCCCAGCGTCAAACATTGCGAGTTTTCCCGTGATATACATCCTTCTTAGAAATAATTGGCTCTGAGGTTAAACGGATATTTACATTTGATTAATATCAAATGTTTGATCTGTAGTGTGTGGATAAATAAGCAAACAGACAAAAAAAAGATACAAACGCATTCAAAAGTGAGTCAACTGCATCGTAGGCCGGCCGATTCCAATATTCTAGCAAGCAATAATCATACAGAGCTGAAAACATAACCTCCTCGGTCGCAGGAGCGAGTCAAATGAATACAGAAGTGTGGTATCATGTATAAGTGTATGATTAATATTGATAAAAATTATTGGCAGGGCACAAACCATATCTACCAGACGAAAATATTCTGGTTAAACATTCAGTCAGATGTTAATTGATTCTTCTTGAAAGAACACAGGCCACGGGAATGTATATTCTAAGGGTACAAGGTAAAGAAGTATGATATGAAACACATTGGAAATCACGCCCCTCTTTGTACCCAGGTTATTTTAATAAAAACTTTGCATTGCTTTCTTTGTAAGAAATAATTGGCAGCATTAAATCAAGTATTCCCGTCATGAAATGTTATAAAGAATTTTTCAACCCTGCTTTCAGAATAAGATTGCATCATCATATTTATTACAAAATCATAAAGATCTGATGATCTGATCATAAACCTTGATCTTGGATAGATTCATCTTTGGCAGTTTGTCTGTGGCTTATTCTGGATTTTGGTTTAATTTTTATCGCGGTTTGGAAATAAAAGCTCTTTAAAAAACATCAAATAACAACTTTTGCCGGCAAAAAGCTGGTTTGGATTGCGTGATAAATATAATATCTCATCAACATGTTTATCCACATCTTTTACACGGTGCAAAAATAAATGTCAGTCGGATCATATCTTTAACAATGTCCGGAACTCTTACGAACATCTCTGTAATTTTTCGAATTATCTTTTAAGTTTCCTTTAACAGATTTCTTCCGTTCTGCAGGTCATCTTCTTTTTTTGTCCCTTTCAGAGGGCTTTGGATTTATACGATCAGTTTATGCTGATCAGTTGAGCGTCATAATTCTTTGGGCTTGTGTTTTGTATATTTGTGCCGACAAAAAAAGCTGAATTAGAAAATTTCAGTCAGACCCATTTTAGTATAATTGGACCACTTTGAATAAAAATGCGCACATAAACATTTTCCAAACAGTAGTTACATGGATCGACTTTAAAACATCCCAGTTCACTTTAAGGAAAAAAATCATCATATCTTATAATCGCGATATACCGCATGCTGAAGCTTGTACGTGATGCCACCTACTTCAATTTGTTCTTGCGTTTTTCTTTTTCTTCATGCAGTAATATATATATATATATATATATATATATATATATATATATATATATATATATATATATATATATTGTAAATTGAAGTTTCTTTATGACGAATGCAGGGACATCCTTTTAAGCACTTTGATGTCGTACATTTACCGGAAACAGTTTTGTTAATGTCTGGCTTTGCTGGTTTGGACATCATTACCAGTACAACTTTTCCTTTATCTATGATCCAGCCGATCTCTGTTGGTGGTGGCAGATCTGCATGACTTCTTTGTACCCTTTTGTAAAGTGCTATAGATATATAGTAGGTACAAAGCATGAGAACATGAAATCTGCACGCATCCTCTGTGGGAGGTAGTGCTATGAGGTCTTGCTTTATCGAAGCATACATGTGTTGCCTGAGACTGTCGAGAGAATCAAAACCACTTTGTCTGTTACTGTGCTTTCTGTTTCTGTGCTTTCGTAAAGGCTATCTTGATTATAATCAACAAAGGCCCTGACGTGCTGAAATTTACCATCGGTTAAACAATTTTTCTTATTTGAAGCAATATTGAAGAAAACATAAAGATTTCAGTAAGAATTGATATGCATTTGATAGAAAATCCAATGATCATTGCATAATAACCTAAAATAAATCCTAAGCTAAAAAAATGTACGTATACAGAAACATATTCTAGAATTTTGGAAAATTTGAGGCGTGGGGGTAAGTTATAGGGCGCACAATCGTTAATATATACGTATTCTCATAAAAATTCTTACAGCTGTCAAAGCCCTAGTTCTTAGCTAATCAATGGTACCACATTTGTAAAAATATAGACAAGCAAGTAGCAGCTGTGAATTAAAACCGGATCAGAAGTAGGTATCTAAGAAGGCATAACATTACTCAACCTTCCGAAACAAAAGCAATACTAAAAGTACTTTTGCAAGAGTATTGAGACTGCCAACATTGCCTTCAAATCTCTAGGGTGGATCTTCTCAATATGTATAATGGGCGTAAAATGTTATATCCGAGGCTGTAAGGTACACCCCTATTTTTGCACACTACAGAGTTTGGCCCCCTGACTATATACTTTTGTTTCCAGATATATTGCGATCTTTCAATGCTCGTGGAGCATCATTGAGGACTCTATCGCGATCCTGTTGCCTGTGAGACTTAACATGGATCATGCGACTTTTGCTACGTTTATCTCCGGGACGCAGATTAGCAGGAATTCTATAAGATGCCTCAATATCTAGGTTCGCATTAAGTAAATCAAAAAATAGGTGACGAACAAACAGAAGACAGTTGTCACCCTCAGAATTTTCTCGCACGTTCTTGCTACGTTGGCGATTGCTCAGGTCAACTACTTTTTGTAATGAAAAAATGGATGTTATTTATATATATATATATATATATATTTGTATTGTTCACATGGCGTGAATTCAATACATCGCGGTGATATTGCTCTACCGTGTGGGAGCGTTTATAAATAAATTAATAAATAACTAAAATACGGTTAGTTTGACTTCATCAGTTTGTGCTACAGATCTGTTTCGTGAGAGCAGCATTCAAGCCGGAAGAGTGAGCCGGCTTGAGTGCTGCTCTCACGAAACAGATGCTGCTTGTACACCACCTATGAATGCAGCAAGTGGCCAGGATGGAACTGAAAAGGGTGAAATTTGTAAAAAAAAAAAAGTTTAATTTAAACCTGTATCCTTTATTGAAGTTTTAAGACCACAGGTTGTGTGTTAGGCAAAACAAAATTAGGTTCTCAGACACTTTTTAGCGAACCTGTGAGCTTATGCGATGGCGCAGCGTCCTCCGTTCGGCGTCCGCCGTTCAGCGTCCGGCGTCCGCCGTCCATGGTTGTGAGTAGGTTAACCCATACTATCTCAGAAACCGTTAGAGCTAGCAGCTTATAATTGCATGTGAGAATCAGTCACATAACAGATTTCATCGGATTAAGCTTATTTTTGGAATTCTGCATTAACTTTTATAGGGAGAAAGCTTAAAAGCCTTTAAAATCTTCTTCTCTGAAACTGTCAAATTTTTCAAATTATTCAATATTTCACAGAAATGTTCCCTTGAACAATCTCTCTCAAGTTTGTTCGAATGGTTCCAAGTCGGTAATTTTTGACCGAGATAAAGGAAGTTGAACTTAGTCATTTGTCCTAAAATCAAAATCTCAGAAACGGATAGAGCTATCATCACCAAATTTACGCCAATGTTTTCCACATAAGTCTAATCAGAAACTGAGGTACTGGTGGCGCAACCTACATTGTTCTGCTTTTTACAAGCAAAAATGTAATTTTAGGCTCTTCTAGCTTATACACTGTTTTATGATGGAACTGTTAATCTGATTGGTTTAAACTTTACAAGGATTATTCTATTGCAGGGTTCTGCCAGTTTTTTAAGAGTAGATTGGATAAATGTAGCTTTAAAGAAGCAGTGTAGCCAATTGAAAAAGGCTTTCAGTGTTTGAAGACAGATTTGACAACATGCCGAGTTCTAACATTCCAAGTAAAGAGGTCACTCAGTTGAACCGGGTGAGGTCCAGACATCACTATGGCAACTAACCTCTCTCTGTATGGCGTCCAAACGATGTGTCTAGACGTCTAGAGACTAGACGCAGAATGCCCAGATTAAAACTAGTGGAAATATCTTTCAACTGTTTAAAAAAACTTGGTTTGCAATTTTAATAAATGTCCGAGCTTATGCGATGGTGTGGCATCATCCGTCGTGTGTCATGCATCATAGCTATATCAAAAAGGGCAGGAGCTAGCATCACCAATTTTTTTTGCAAAAAAATTAGTCATCTAAAAAATTCTATTGGATTTTGCTTATTTCTTGGCTAACTGCATTATCTTAGATTTTATGGGGAAAAAGCTAAATAAAAACATTTTAAAATGTTCTTCTCCGAAACCATGCTGGGAAATTGACATTTAATCTTTTTCGCCAAATGTTTCGGTGTAATCAGTATAAATCACCTCTGTTTTATCATCGTTCATTTTCAAACTCTTGTAGGCTATCCACTTACGTACTAAACCAGCTGTAGCTTCCATATATGTGGTATTATTGCTGAGGTGCTCAGGCCTGAAAATCAAATTCAAAGTAGAATCATCAGCATACAAATTATAAAATCCACGCTCATGCAGTAAAGTACCTAAGGGAGCAGTGTAAAGAGTAAAGAGGACAGGTCCTAAGACAGAGCCCTGAGGCACACCACAGTCTAATATTTGTAACTTAGACTTTATCCCTTCAATCTGGACTGACTGGCTAAGTTTACAAAGATATGATGCAAACCATTCCAGGGCAGTGCCAGTAACTCCCATTGACCGAAGTGTATCAAGCAAGATCTCATGACTGACCGTATCAAAGGCAGCTGACAAGTCAATCATTACTAAAAGTACACAGTTATTCTCTCAAAGAGCACATTGGATGTTATTATGTACTCTCAATGTAGAAGTCTCTTTGGAGTGTCCAGCCCGATAAGCTGATTGATATGGCTCCTCTTAATTATTATCTACAAGATGTTTGCGGAGTCGTGAACACACGACCTTCTCCATCACTTTGGAAACAAACGCCAAATTAGAGACAGGTCTAAAGTTTTTTTTTAACTTCAGGATCCAGTGTAGATTTCTTAATAAGCGGGGTGACGAAAGCGGTTTTGTAATTCTGTGGAAATACACCAGCTGAAAATGACAGGTTTACTATGTTTGTAATGACAGGAGTTAATTCCTTGGAACACTCCTTCAGCAGTCTGGTCGGTTGGGGCAAGATCGAATTGCGATAATACGCTCAACTTCGTCCTCGGTGGCAGGAGCCAAATTCCTCATGGGAGTAAGTACGCGAGTGCTGGAAAATGAAGGTCCAGAGTAGAAATGTCTGCTCGAATGGACTCCCTGATATCCTGTATCTTGGAGACAAAGAAGGAACTGAAAACTTCAACTAGATCAATAACTGACTTCCTTGGAAGAGGTACCGTCTTATCCTTACCCAGCAAGGTGTTTACAACTCTGAACAACTCCTTCGAGTTGTCTGGACACTCTGCAATCTTGTTACTATATTAACTAGTCTTTGACAGTTTAATTTGGCGATTGATCTTCGATCTCTGTTCAATGAACATGTCACGATGGACTGTAAGTCCAGCTTTCCTGCACAACCGTTCCATATATATATATATATATATATATATATATATATATATATATATATATATATATATATAAAAGCTAGCATGACAATGAGAGTTCAACCTGTACGGATTAAACGTGAGTGCAACACGCGGCCAGGCAAGAGCGCTACAACACGAGTTACACAATAAAGAGGGCACCTGTAACACTCCCTCTTCTGTTAGAAAAAAGAAAGTTTTCTCGAAAAACTTCCTTTTGCGATCACAATCACTAAATTTTTACAACATCTCAAAAATCATCTTATTTAAAACATCACATAAACATCTCGTTTACAACATTTCAAAAACATCTCGATAAGCAATCAGCAAGTACATTGTCCTTCCATTTAATGTGTTTGATTTCAAGGTTGTAATCCTGTAAGAACAAACTCCATCTCAACAATCTTTGATTTTTACACTTCAACTTGTTCATGAACGTGAGGGGATTGTGATCACTGAAGACAATGATAGGCCTGACTGATGAAGTAACATAAACTTCAAAATGTTGCAACGCCAAAATCAAAGCCAAACATTCTTTTTCAATAGTGGAGTAGTTTTTCTGGTTTGCATTAAACTTGCTTGAAAAAAAAACAGATTGGATGATCTATGCCATCATTGCCTTCCTGTAACAAAACAGCACCAGCAGCAGTATCACTAGCATCTACAGCTAACTTAAAAGGTACAGAAAAGTATGGAGCTGCTAAAACCGGTGTACTTTGCAGAATTTCTTTCCAATTTTGAAATCCATTTCCACACTGAAAAAACCATACAAACTTTTGTTTCTTCCCTAACAAATTAGTCAAAGGTCCAGCTACAGCAGAAAAATTTGGACAAAACTTCCTGCAGTACCCAACCATACCAAGAAAACACATTATTTCCTTTTTGTTCTCTGGTCTAGGAAATGCAGAAATAGCACATCCCAGCAGCAACGGGCTTTACCTGACCCTGCCCCACAACATGACCTAAAAATGTTACATGTGCATGACAAAACTAAGATTTTACTAAGTTGATGGTCAGACGTGCTTCACTGAGTCATTCGAAGAGGTCGCGAAGAATTTGCAGATGTTTCTCCCAGGTGTCGCTGTACACGATAAGGTCATCAATATATGCGCCGCAGCCCTGAATGTCCCTGACAACCATATGGAAGAGGCGCTGGAACGTGGCTGTCGAGTTCTTCATGCCAAACGGCATAACTCTATACTGGTACAGTCCTTGCGGCGTCACAAATGCGGACACTTCTTTCGCTTGTTCTGCCACCGGAACTTGCCAGAATCATTTTAGCAAGTCAAACCCGGAGACATATTTGGAGCCACCGACTCTACAAATACAATCATCGATCCTCGGAATCAGAAACGTGTCAGTCTTGGTGACAGAGTTCATTTTTCGATAATTAGTGCACATATGGCAACTTCCATCAGGTTTTGGCACAAGAATACATGGTGGACTCCAGTTACTGTTACTAGGTTCAATAAAATCATTGTCCCGCAAATATTGAATCTCATCCTGTAGATACTTTTACTTTTCTGGATTCAGTCTATAAGGATGCTGCTTGACTGCGCTTGCCTCGCCAACATCGACGTCATGGCACAACATGTTAGTTCGCGTTGGAATGTCACTCAACAAATTTTCATAATTCCGCAGCATGTTCTTGAGGTCTTCTTGTTGTTGTGCGGTAAGGTGTGACAGTTTGGCATCCAGGTTTTAAGCACGTCTGAGTTTTTTAATGGTACTGTACCACACTGAATGTCTACATCACACTTATAATCAGTATCTACTTTCACTGGGTCAGGGTCAGTTTTTACACAATTAACAGCATTTACATTTTGTACAACATCTGATGTGTTATTTCTGTCATAATATGGTTTCAACATGTTAACTTGGCACAGTTGTTTCTTCCTACGTCTATCTGGTGTCAACAGTATGTAATTTAAACCACTGACTCTTTTGTCAACAATGTAAGGACCAAAATACCTAGTTTGCAGAGGTCTGCTTGGGATGGGAAGTAAGGCAAGGACCTTTTCACCAGGCTCAAACGTCCTACTTACAGTGTGCATGTCATACTTTGTTTTCATTTTACTTTGTGCAGATTTTAGATTTGACTTTGCAATCTCACAAGCATTGTGTAGCCTAGTGCGAAAGTCTGAGACATACTGCAGTAAACTAAGAGATTCAGGATCTTCACATAAGAGTTTTTCTTTAAGCAGTTTCAATGCAAGTTCAGTTCGCGGTCCATGTCTGAAAACTAGTTCAAAGGGACTGAAACCCAAGAACTCTTGAAAGGATTCTCTGACAGCAAACAGCAATAGGTTGATTCCTTTATCCCAGTCTTTCTCTATGTCATAGCAATAGGTCCTAATCATGTTTTTTAATGTCTGGTGAAAACGCTCGAGGGCGCCCTGACTTTCAGGATGGTATAGCGAAGAGCTGTACTATTTTATACCCAGCTCAAGCATTACTTGCTGGAATAAGCCAGACATAAAATAAGACCCTTTGTCAGACTTGACGGATTTTGGTAATCCAAAAGTTGTAAAAAAAACTAGGTCAGAGCTTTGACAACACTT
This sequence comes from Sipunculus nudus, assembly GCA_026874595.1. Taxonomy (NCBI): domain Eukaryota; kingdom Metazoa; phylum Annelida; class Sipuncula; order Golfingiida; family Sipunculidae; genus Sipunculus; species Sipunculus nudus. The sequence continues at coordinate 61,878,955 of CM049318.1, forward strand.
TTGGCATTAATTTTGCGCAATGGTATTGCCTCAGGGAACCTGGTAGATGCGCACATAACTGTCAGCAAGTATTCATGTCCAGATTTTGTTTTGGCCAGTGGTCCAACACAATCAACAATAACCCTACTGAATGGCCCCCCGAAAGCAGGAACAGGCCTAAGTGGGGACTTAGGAGGATTCTGACTGGGCTTGCCTACCATCTGGGATGTATGGCATGATCCACAATATTGCACAATATCTTTACCGAGGTTAGGTCAATAGAAGTTTGTACTAACTTTCTGATAAGTTTTATTTATACCCAAATGGCCAGACAAAGGAGCCGCATGTGCCATGCCTAGAATTTCATTGCAAAAGCTTCTGGACATTACCATTTGATGCCCGATGGCCCACCCATCATCAGCGCATACATCAGGTGGTCGCCACTTACGCATAAGCACTCCATTTCCAACACAGGAACAAACTGGGTTCTGCGACAGTTCATCTTTAGAAACTGCCCAGGGAAACAAACACGAAATATCAAGGTCCTTATGCTGTTCCGCGATGAGTTCTGACTTTGAGAATGCTGCATCCTGTACGGGCGAGTCGTTGGACGAATCACTAGTGACTCCCAGAGTGTTATCATCTGGATCACTATCCTCATGCGTGCTTCTCTTGGCCATAGATCTAGTTACAGCACATGAAGGATACAAACCAGGAATTTCCTGACTTTCCGGATCAGTGTCCTGATCAAGTGACGGCTTTTCTGTCACTATTGATACAGGCTGCACACTGTCACCTGCAACATCATTGCCTAGTATAGCAACTTAATTCCCTTAAAGGGTAAAGTAGTTGTTATGTCCACAGTAATTTTTCCCAGAAATCAAATCTGACTTTAAATGTATACTGTGAAGCGGATCTGAAGTGTGCCTGTCTGAAAACACACCATTAACAAGTGCATGTGCACCAGTAAAGGACCTATTAGAAAATGGCAAAGTGTTTGCTAACATGAGAGTCTGGCCTGAACCAGTGTCCATCAACATTCTGATAGGGGTAGTGTCTGAAAAATCACTTGAAAGTGATAAAACCATCAGTATGAATGGCTCAAATAACTCCATTTCAGAGTCAGGAGAGAAATCTACTACCTCAGCTTCATCAAACAAAGAACTGACATTGACAGTGTCATTCATAAACTCTTTTTCAGAGTCATGTAAGAAATCTACTTCCTTTTTATCATCACCTTCCTCATGGAAGTCAACAGAGGAATTTTCCTCAGCAGAAACAAACTTCTGTTTGTCATCAGTGGACCTGGCCTTATTTGAAATACTCTCACAAGTCATAAAAGGACTTAGCCTTATTTAAAGGATACTCCTCGCAGGAGTTTTGAAAAGACCTAGCCATATTTAATTCCTCGCAGGAATCAACTGAGGTTTTTACCCCGCAAGCTACGGATTCTTCTTTGGATTCAATCGCCACTTGGGCCTCCGTAGCATCAAACTCTTTATTGGAGTCAATAAAGGAGTTGTACCCCTTATTTACATGAAAAGAGCCCGGCTCTTGTACTATGCTATGCATAGACTTTGAAACAAGACCAGAAGGTTTGCTATTTGGTTTATTCGCAAGATTCCAGCAGTCAGATATTAGATAACCTTTCTTCTTGCAGTAATCACAGATTTTCTTTGAAAATGACTGGTCTTTGTTGGACTTGGACACAGTGGACGTTGGCTGAGATGTACGATGGATTTTGGTGAACTATCAGGACTACTAGTACTGGGTGACTGCGCTTTAAACTTCTTTTGACCATACTGATTTACATTCTTGTTTGTGAATGATTGGTTTGATTTGCTAGTAAAGGACATTTTGTGTGTAAATGAAAAATCATCAGCTTATTGAGGAGCAGTGTCAAGTGTTTCAGGACTTTTCTCATCAAGAAAAGTTTTAACATCTGCGTTAATGCAGCGCTTAAATTCTTCAAGCAAAATCAACTGGCGCAAATTGTCATAATCTTTCATTACATTTTTAGAACTACAAACATCTGCTCTTTTGTCCTAGCCAATTCTGCGTAGGTCTGTTCTTTGCGCTTTTCCCAATTTCTAAATTTCTGGCGGTAAGCCTCTGGAACTAACTCATAACCTTTTAGGATTAACCGTTTTACCAGGTCATAGTCAGCAGCAGCTTCTACTGAAAGCTCTGTATAAATTTCTCTGGCCTTGCCAGTCAATACACTTTGTAACAGCATAGTCCAATTTTCTTTGGCCCATATTAAATTTTCAGCCAACTTCTCAAAGTGTAAGAAATATTTATCGACCTCTTTTTCTTGAAAAGGTAGGACAAGTCTAATGTGTTTAGTAATATCAAAATTGTGTGTTTGGGCAGCACGTAGACGATGTTCTAGTTTAAGTCTTTCTAATTCCAGTCGTTTTAACTCAATTTCTCTTTCTTTTTCTAGTCTTTCTCTTTCTAACCTTTCAACCTTTCTCTCTCTTCTCTTTGTTTTTCTAATTCTGTTTAAACCTTTCATGTCCTTCCCTCTCTTTCTGTTTTAATGCTAGCTCATGTTGCATTTCCAAATTTTTACATTCTAATTGCATAGCAAGGCTGTCATTTTTTGATGTTTCAACGTCACTCTCTTCAATAAAACCTTTGCTAACCAGATCTTGCATGATTTTAGCAATGATATCAGGCTTTCTCAAAGCTTTTTCACACTTAGCCCTAAGTGTTGTCCCAAACACAACAACTGTTCCGTTGTCAACTGTTCAAGTTGATCAGGGTCGGGATGGTCATTAAATGTCTCAGGTTTGAAATCTGCCATGTTAAGATGTTAAAACAATAACAAAAACCACTGGGATATATCCTGTAAACGATGTATTGTAAACAGTATGTAATCTTGTAAACAATGTATGATAAAACAATGTGTCCAGGTCAAGGCCTAATAAATTTTCAAGACTATTACGCATCCCGGACGAGCCCCCAATTTTATGTTACAGAACCTAATATAAACAGATCACGTATGCGTGATGAACACAAATTTCGTAATGGAGATAAAAAAATCAGATTCTATAACACTAGGCAGCGTAAAATGTGTAGGGGAATAAATAAAGAAGTCAGTGCTTTTTTTGTTAACAAATAACTTGTTACAAAGACAAATTGTACAGGGGGAAATATTGGGCCGATCCGGGATTCGAACCCATGTAGGTGGCGCACATGTCCGGCGTTCCAACCGCTTCGCTAGCAAAGCAAGCTTCACTAACGAGACAGTTCGGTCCGCTTTTATGCCACCCCGTAACAAACTATAATTTATTCTTAAATCAACCCTAACATTACAATACACTAAATCAATACAATTATAGAGTATTACAGCGGTATAATAACAAATCAATACAATCACACAGTAAAATAAACAATGTGCACAGTACCTGGTTACCACCACCGTCACAACGATAAGTTCTTTAAAATGTCTATGCCGGAAGAAAAGTCCACAACAATCCTCTCGGAGAATAACAGTCCAATGTAAAGCTCTTGTAACAATCCAGAAAGTAAACTTGAGGCAGGCAGCATTAAATTGTATACAGTTAATAATAGCAGAATCCCTGAAATTACTGGATAATCGGACAGGTCCCACAAACTGACATAAACACGTCTGTGTCCGCTGGAATCTTCTCTCTTCTCTCGGTTTAAAACACAGCCCCCTATTTATAACTTCTTGCCCCAGGCCGAGAATTTTCCACTTCTCGAACAGTCTAAGGATCTAACATAATACACAGTAAACAGGCGTTACAGGAATCATCTAGAAGAACATCGCTGCGTCTCTACATACCAGGGTCCACACGTGACTAACGACCAAGCGAGAAAGCCCCAAGCTAGCATGACAACGAGAGTTCAACCAGTACGGATTAAACGTGAGTGCAACACGCGGCCAGGCAAGAGCGCTACAACACGATTTACGGCCGTGTCACACAATAAAAAGGGCACCTGTAACAATGGACACATACATACATTCACATATATACATGTATATATAGAGCTCCTCTAAACCTCAGACTCTGGTTCTTGATGATTTTGTCCGTTTTACTGAGTTGTCCTGTTTAGAGGAGTTTGGCATATTGCATTAATTCTTCAATGAATGTTACTGGTGTCTTCTTTTTTTTTATTTTATAAGATTAATATGAAAAGCATAAATTACATTTCCATTTTATTCTAAATAACTGAAATATGCATTTGTAATTTATAATATAATTTGTAAATTGAGAAAGCCATACTCTTTTATTCGCCCAGCTTGCGAATACGAATGTATTACTAATACCATTTTTATCGTAAATCGTCACCAGCATGACAGTTTAGTGAAAACTCCATGAAAACTCCTTCCCACTCTTTCATTTTTTATACACCCGTTCTTACTCAAAATACTTCCAATATTATTGGTGCTCTATAGTAACCATGTCTTCGTCCATCCGTCCTTGTGTTAGGTTTTTTTTTGCATGCGTTGTCTCCTTCATGAAAGATTTCAGCATTCGTCATAATTTTTTAACATTGATCTACTCCATTAGATGATGTAACTCAGCTATCGAAATATTGAATCCCCAGATATCCAATACGACATCCAGACGGTTTGCCCTATATTTGAAACAGGTGAGTATGAATAATAAGAGTATAATATATAAATATATAATATATAAATCTTGTGACCCCAAACCTCATTAAATATGCGTAGATTTTGCAAGATTTTAATTCAGATAAGAAACTCCATTGGTAAATATTTATGAGTAATTCATCATGGCGCAATAAAGCCTGGTGACCTCGGAATTCTAAGCTCATTAAATATGCATGGATTTTGCCGGCAATCGAGCTTAGGCCAGATATTATGTAGATTAATATTTTTTGTTGAATTGGGTCACAACCCATCGTTTTCCTAGCCAGGAGCAGCTATCGCGGGGACAACGCGAAGCTCGATGACCTCTGACCTTATTAAATATGTGTGGATTTTTATATATAATAAAACTCGATGATTTAATCTGCTATTTTTGTGACTTTAATGAAAATCCATCAAAGCCTTGGTATGTTATTGCTTCGACGATAAAGTTTGTCAATGGACGGACATATATACGGACGACCGTGGGTATAAAATAACCCGTCTATGGCGAGCATATAAAAACCTTCTTTACCATTCATTTCCTTTTAAAGTTAGTTTTAATTTAGTAATCTTATTTGTAATTCACTTCAACATTAAAAACAATTCTTAACTATTACCAAATACAAAATGTATTATGGAATATAAGTATAAAAATACATTTATTTTTACCTTTTATTTCAAATCTGAATATTAAACTCTCATCGTTTCGCCGGGAGTAGTCATAAATAGCTTGAAATAGCGGATCGATGATTTTGCAGGGTTATTGTGTAAGATTGGGTCTGGCTTGGTCATATATAATTATATATATATATATATATATATATATATATATATATATATATATATATATAATACAAATTAGAGGTTATTTTTAAATCATCAGATAAATGAAAGAAAAAGATAAAAGAATAAATAGAGAAAATATGTACCGGTAAGATAAAAAAGAAAGGTTGGGTTCTCATCATGGCAGGCACCACCAGCGTCAATGTGATCCCTAAGTGTAGTGTCCAGCATGAGCCCTTCAAGGTTAACATTTACCAGCAGCCCAGTAAACATCCTTGTCCCCTATATCTAGTTACAGCAGAACTGTTCTGGGACAGTACTTGGTAGCATGCTAATATATATATATATATATATATATATATATATATATATATATATGCCCTGGCACTGGGACTTTTATCATTCATATATATATATATATATATATATATATATATATATATATGTATATATATATATATATATATATATATATATATCATCAGTACCATTCAGTGAATGCATTATTGTACAACAGAATAGTCTTGTTGTTCTTAACCATTACATTGACGACGAAGATGGCTGATTCAGTAACACCAAACCTACTGCCTAAATTCAACAGGAGTACCCGTGGAACACCTCCTCTCTACCACAATGGTAGCAGTGCTAACGTTTTCACACCTCGAGGTGGACGAAGAACCGCAATCCGTAGCCACCAGAAATTAAGGGTGACTAAAATGATTAATATATCTGAGAGTTTATTTAGCCACCACCCGATGTATGCACTGTGTGATTCTAAGCTCAGTATGATCTGTGTCTATAAAAGGGAGAAAACCAGAACAGTATTTCGGATATCTCATTTTTAAAGCCAAAGTATGTTTTGATAAGGTTGTTGCTTTAATTCTCAGTTGAAATATGTCTATAAAAAACGGGAGACTCAAAGCATTATCGCCCGCTATGTATACATTGTCATGACGGTTATGAGCAGTACTACGGAAGCGTATTGCTGCCACCTGGTAAAAGAAAAATTAATTATTTATCTCGTACGTACGGCATGCTATCTCGTACCAACAACATACTAACTCGTACGTACGACATGCTTTCTCGTACGTACGACATAGTATATCGTACGTGCGATATATTATCTCGAACGTACATCATAATATCTCGTACGTACGACATATTATCTCGTACGTACGACATATTAACTCGTACGTACAACATACTATCTCGTACGTACGACATATTATCTCGTGCGTACAACATAATTGATCTTACGCATCTGATTCACAGAATACACAACAGGCCAACTGTTATATGTATAAGTAACATATATATATTAAATAATGAGTGTTCGTACCCTAACTACACAACATCTTCACCTTGCAAACCGTCGGGACAATAAATAATTGAGAACGGATATATGTGGGTAGGTTTCTACCCCAGGAACCTCTCCTTACGGGCATCTCTGTATGAAAGACACCTCTATATTGACACTCAAGGTTCATATTCTTTTGTAATAATATATGTTTTGTCTCACGTTATTAAATCGTTTTGGCTGAAAACGAAAGTTGTTCAGCAAATCAATGCCGATACACGGGATAAATATCTCCTGTTTATCGGTTTTGTATACATTATTATGGTTCTGTGTGTGAGTAAACACGGTGCTTCTTTGTCTGTTTACTATAACAAGACCGCGTGACCAGAAGCAAGATCTTAGTCTAGCACACGCGACAATTATAAAAAAAAGAGAAGAAACATGAAAGAAAAAACACTCGGAAAAGAGTGAAAAACCTTGATTTGTGAAGTTTATTTTACGGCCACCAGGTGGCGTGAGCGCTGTTTGTGTTTCCTCGTTGATCGCGCCCGGGGCAAGTTTTTTTTCTACTTGTATACAGGAGAAAGCAAACGAAGAACGAAATATTGAAAGATACCGTAATAGTTTAAGGAGACTAAATTGTATTTCATGTATACTCAAAATACCTGGTTTGTAAAATGTAAATAGGTCCTTTTTTCATTTAAACTCTCTACTATACAATCGGCTCTCTCTCGCTCTCTCTCTCTCTCTCTCTCTCTCTCTCTCTCTCTCTCTCTTTATATATATATACATATACACGTGTGTGTGTGTGTGTGTGTGTGAAAAGACTGAAAGCCTTGGGATATAATACAAGCGCTGTGTTAGAATGGCTCAGCCGGTGGATACTAAAAATGTCATTAGTAATACATGTAATGTCTATTGTTTGACCAGATAAAATATCCCGACAAGTGCAAGGGACAGAATTAGTTATTGTTTACTTGCGGGGGATTTCTATGCTTACATGGCAAATTTGAAATGGAAATAAAATTTAGAAACGAGATAAACACAGCGCTCACGCCAACTGGTGGTGGTACAGCATAAATTCCCAATTCAAGGGTTTTCAAGCTTCTCTAGGTGTTCTTTCTTTCATGTTTCTTTTCTTTTCTATGAGGTTCTTGATTCATATATTATGAAACGAAGTCCTTGATCCCATAAGTTGAACTGCATGCCGTTTACAGAAGGGCGAGTTACACGTACATGTACCACATACAAGATTTTTTTACCAATCCGCAAATGAGACAAATCTGAGGTGTAGATTTTACCACTACTTCAACCTGACATATGAGGTTAAGACTTATTTTAGAAGTTCATATTCTTCTGTCACAGATTAATCGCACGTCCATGAGTTATAGTTTTTAATATATTATTTTTTTTATGATTTAGTTCAAAATAACCATTATACGTACCCCATTAAATGAATTGTTATCTGTTGAACTACCCAGCAATCATATCAATGGCTGTATATGCATTAAATAGTTTAAAAGATCAACTACATGATGGGTTATGTATAAAATCAAGTTCTTGGAAAGATCAGTTTAGAATATTAGAAACCTACCCCACAAATGTCCATTCTCAATTACTAAAAATCAAGGTATTTGGGAGCTGTTTCACTTTTCCGAACCCTTCTTTCTCTTAAAAGTAGTTTCAGTTTGGCAAAGGCAAGATTTGTTTCATATTTACATCATGACAGGCTCACTATTATAACATCATATACTGCTAACATTATTTTATCACCTGTCTTAAAATGAGAGTTTTGTATTAAACTGTCAGACAACGATTTAATGTATATTTCGCTTGCTTGAAATATTACAGAAACCTGGACACACAAAATGTGAATCGAATAGCATTTATATATATTCTATAATTAAATAGATGTATGTTAGTGTGTGTGTTGGTTTCAACGGTTGTCCAGCGGTTTGCAAGGAGGTGGAGATGTTGTATATATACTTAATGTGAAAACATACATAATTTAACATATACATATTGCTTATACATATATCTGTTGGCATGCTGTATCGTCTATGAATTAGATCCGTAAGATTTATTATGTCGTACGAACGGGATAATATGTCGTACGTACGAGATAATATGTCGTACGTACGAGATAGTATGTCGTACGTACAAGATAGTATGTCGTACGTACGTGATAATATGTCGTACGTACGAGATAAATAATATATTTTTCTTTTACCAGGTGGCAGCAATACGCTTCCGTATAGTACGACCCCTGTCTTCTTGGACCAAAATACACAATAACTAAAGTTTAATGCACTAACAGGTGCATTGAAAATAGGATACTTTTGCCATGGTTAAGAAGTTTTAATGTCACTCCATTCGTAAAACTGATAATTATAATTAAACTGCCTTTTCCTGAAAATCCTTTTGTATAATGTTCAAATACCACTTATCTCTATATATGGGAAGCCGACGAAACAGTCGTCCGTTAACGGTGCAAAATGTTTCGTCGCTGCAGGCGGCGACGCAATACGTTGATCCTCGTTAAATCAAATGGCTTAAGCAGTTTGAGAACAATTTGCTTGCCATGAACATCACTAATGTAGAGAGGAAGAACTCCCTTCCAGGCTTCTACATTTTGCGGGTGAGCGTGTTCATGACATGTATGAGACGTTACTCGTCCTGTCATCTTATGCTACCCTAGACTGGCCCAGTCGATGTAATGGTTAAATCATAATACCTGCCACTAACAGAGTCATCAAACTTTGCTGTGTCGCAAAGCTTAAAACAGGTACGGCTCTCTGGCCGACTATTCATCGACTGGGACGTGGACTGGTAATTATGGGACGGTCAGCGCCACACATCACCGCCTCGCTGAACTAATTAGGTCTTTTCCAATGACGTCAGCGGTGGTCTTTCCCTGAATCTTTTTTAAAACCAACATGGTTCATTTAGTCATCGCCTATTTTGGGCTTCCAGTTGGCTACTAATATTCCCATTTAACCAGTCTTAATATTTTCAGGCCGTCACCTAATGTTGAATTCGAGAATTTAAAACACTATAACCCTCAGCCTCAGAGTTAACGTTTATCGGACCATCACTCTTCAAAGTAGGTCTGATTAAACATAATGCAGGCCAAACAAACTTTGGCTCAGCCAATCAGCGTGAGATATTTAGGTGCACACGCGACGAGCGCAGTCAAAATGTACTGGCTGGCTGAAACGATCAGGATTCGCGAATAGCATTTTGGCAGTTTATACACGGGTACACACAAATGCTGCAAGCTGTTCCTGTCACCTCGGCAGAGGTTATTTTACTGGACCTGCGTTACAAACTTTTTGCGATAGTGTCTACAATATGCACTTACATTTGGCCCATGGACCGTAATATTTGTTCAGCAGATATATATCATAGGACACGAAGGTCCATGTGTGGACTACCTGAATACATGATTTCAATGAGAATGCAACCAAGCGGGGCGAGCTGTGGGACCGCTGTTGGCGTTCTCATAGCAACGATGTCATTTCTCATCAGGCTTGGCGGCCTGATATGCAAATACGGGGGAATCGTCAGGTCCTCAAAGAGCCTTGTGACGTCTTAATATGCAAATGTCAGGGATTCACCATACGGACTTTACAGGGCTTTAGTGATAAGAGCAGGCACTGAGTTAAGTCTGTCGGTACATGGAATCACGTTTTATTTTAAGCATTTTAATGCTACCCTCAGTTCGCATGAAACTACAAAATACAAACTTACAACGTATTTTTTGCCCTGGAAGAACATTCAACATACGATCTACAAATTCAGAACTCTTAATCAATGTGAAAACATCGACACATATGTAACCAGACTTCGTGCAGTCGCAAAATATTGTGAGTTTAAAGTTACTGACGCAAAATTAAAGCTCACATCATAAAAACACGTGGCTCGACCAAAATGCGCCGCAAAACTCTTCAAGATTCAAAACTAACCCAAACAGACCTGATAGACTTTGCTCTCACCATGGGAACCACCGAACTGCATGCTGTTTGGATGAAACATGGCAACGCTGTCAATTCTGTGCGACGAACATAATCTGGTACCAGTCGTACTCGTACCCAGCAAGCACACACCGTCCCAGGAATCCGCCGAAAAAAAAACAATGCCGCAACTTTAGAGCAAATTTCCGCAGCAAGGAAGGATGACAGCATGCCTAGTACATGGAAAAAACTTGTTCGGTATGTAGAAAACTCAATCATTTTAATCATAAACTTAATTATTTTACATGGATTGTACAAATAGTTATTAAACTAATCAAGGCACTCTCCATGGCTCATATGATGGCGTTCGGTAGTCTGTAGGGGTCGAGGAAACCGGAGAACCCGGAAGAAACCTACGGCCTTGGAAGGGCAACTACAACTCATTCTCATGGCCACACCGGGGATCGAACCCGGGTCGCAAGCGGAGTGAGCCAAGCGTTTTATCCCTCAGCTGTCCAGCCCATATTTTGCGTGGGTATGCATGTCCAAACAACGAACCACACCTAATACGTCGCGAAAACCGCCACTACGCAACAGACAACATCACAGCCCACCCCGTGTGAATGTCACTGCAGCAGACAGCTATGATGAAGATGGGTATCAGTTTGTCTTGCATATTGACCCGATAAATTACATCAATCCGAAACAACCAAAGCTTCTACTGAAATGTTGAACAGCAAAGTAAAATAAATGGTTGACAGTGGAGCTATAGTGTGAACATAATCGATTGGAGAACTAACGATGAGCTGAAACCGCGTCTCCGGCTAAAATCCACAAAAGCCAAATTAAACAGGTACGGTGCGTCTTCCCCGTTACGTACCCATCACGGGACAATTTGACATCGCAACTCCCAACAAAATCACCTGTGTTGATTTCTTCGTGGTACCTGGCAATAATGGATGCCTCCTTATAGCTGTAAAACATCAGGGAAAAGAATGATAATAGCAGCATTTTTTGCTAAACAGATAAAACTACGACATCAAAAAGGAAATCTGATCAAAATTGTATTATTTTAACTTCGTGAAAGAAATGTCCGAGCTAATGGAGCCAAAAATTGGTAAGTTTCTATTGAAAAAAATGATTCGGTGGGTTAAAATTAACGCGCGTGGTGGCTTGGAACCTAGAGTAGAGTAAGCCAGGGAGGGGTCCATCCTCACATGTAGTTTGGAATAATTTTGAAAATTTAGGCTGTATAATGGTGCAATTTGTTTTTTTTAATGCGTCATATCATAAAGCGAAATTCAGCTCTGTGTTTCGGTATTAAGCGCCTACTTTTCTGTTTCCCTGATTGTTCAGGTTGAAAATGGCGCCCACTTTCAGGAATAAGAACATGTTAATTTTTTTAAACTTTCTTCTGGACAGCTCGGGAATGCTCTAAATTGTGACGTTTTACATCAATGTTCCAACGAGCTTTATAAGGCACTTTAAATAATACTATAAAAAACACGTTAAAACCTTTCACATTTACGATAACATATTTGCAAACTGCTACAATAAGAAAATTAAAAACACAAGATATATGTGTATCAATCAACCAGCATTAAATCCTTATGAAATCTTCGCTGAATAAATGTCCTAAGTTTTTACTTGAAAATTAACACAGTTTGACGAGGTTGATCCCGGGACGATGATCTGGGATCATCCGTGATTGTGATGCTATTCGTGAATGTGTGAAAGAAGCTATAATGAATGTCCAGCTGCATAGAATGCTCTGTCACCACAAGAGGTCCTGTAAGTTCTTGGCCGTGCTAACTTGTGGCTGTCTCTGACTGTAATTCAGTACCATTCGTTTCAGAATTCGATCGACGATGGACCGACGTAACGTTGCAGCGACACCTTGTGACGGAAACAAAACTGATGGGAACTGTACGGTAGATTTAGACATGCAATACCTGTCCAAACTTCGCCCAGAGGATGATCAAATCATAGCCTGGGTTTTGTTGATTCTGTGTACGTATAGAATATAGAAAAGTATATTTATGAACAGTTATAGGCCTGCATCATCTTTTTCTTAAAAAACTGAGCCCTGAAGGGCCAATCTTTAAAGTAGTTGAAGGCCGAGGGACAAGAAACATGAGATACAGAATCCATTAAGTTTTAAAGTCGACCTGTTAATTGTTGGTCTTGAGAATATATAAATATATATATATATATATATATATATATATATATATATATGATAATTATTACCTATGATATATGAAATATGATTTTTTTAATATGAAGTCAAACACATATATACTAGAGCCAATCATATGGTTTATATGATGACAAATCCCCTCTGGATATTATCTACATGTATGTCTCGAACTCCGATGCGTCATACATATATACGTATATATAAGATATACGTATCATAATACCAAACTGTAATACTTTTCATTTACATCGATGGTAACAAGTTGGCTAGATTCGTGTCTTGAAAACATCTATTGTAATGTTTTCTATGCATTTTTCTCTTTTCAGCTCTGTTTTCCCTGGGTCTGAACGGCACCGTTACGACTGTTTTGTGTTGGCAGAGGACAGTGGTGAACACGATAGAGAAATTTCTGATGAACCAGGCCGTCATAGACCTCTTGAATACAGTATTAAGCTTCTTCCTCATAGCTGCCTTGTTCCAGCACGCTTGGACTTTCGGTGACGGAGGTAGGTTTACGTTAAAGACAGGTTTCCTGAACATTCTTTACTCTGTTCCACCAAACGGTGTCCACATATTTTCAGAGATAATTTTCTGATTGAAATATTTATATGCTTAAATAATTTCCTAGAAATTTGCAAATGGAAGTGAAGGCCTAACATGACGATCAAAAATTTTCAATTAAATCTCCAGTTTATGTTTCACAGCAAGCCTTTTTAACTCTGTACAATGATCATATCTGACCGATCAGTTATGACCCGACATGTGTAGCCAGCTTTGTTTTAAAGGGACATGATCAGGAGCAATATTTTGCCTAATTTTTCACACTATGAGTTCAGTTTTCCTTCATACAAAGTTTCCCAACAAAAACTTCCCAGCACACGGTCTCAGTACCCCGCATAAGGCTGATTAACACTTTGTTATGGTTTTGCGTGTTGGTAAACACAGTCCACGTGTGTCTCTTTATCAGAACAAGGCTGCGTGACTGTAGGCCTGATTGTGAGATGCAGCTCGCGATGTTTCAGCCAGCAAGAACTTGTATTACATTTGCTGGGCCGGGTCAGCCAGGGCATTTCGTGATAGACATGTGTTGTGGCTCCGCGATGCACACTTCCCCACGCGCTGTGTGTATGTAGACACCTGTGACGGCGCACGGTCCACTGTTTTTAACACTCCTTTACAGGAATAAGCGAACGGTTTTAAGTAAGAAAAATGACAATTACGCGTTTTCCTCGCGATGTGAATCGTCTGTAAACGTCCAAAGAAGGGACCCATGGGTCACGGCGCTCAGCTGATTGTGACAGTTATACCTGCGTCACCATAGATTTTTTGAAGTTGTAATAAAAATACTATCCTCAGTGCTCAGGAACAAGGGCTCAATGACTGGGGGGCGGGGATATACAACACCTTTGGATATAAATACAGAATACGGAATTAAATTCAATGGTGCTTACAGGGACTGGTGGGAGTTACAGCACCTCGGCATATACGTAAAGGATAAAATTTAATTTAAATGAAATTATTGTTTGGCGGAAATCTCTGATTTCGGCAAGCTGGTTGGTCAGTCGCGGATGTCTGTTTGTTGTTGCTTGCCGGAAGTCTTCGATTTCTGCAAGCAGGTTGGTCAGTCGCGGATGTCTGTTTGTTGCTTGCCGGAAATCTTCGATTTCGGCAAGTTGGTAAGTCAGTTGCGTATGTCTGTCTGTCTGTTTGTTTGTTTCTTGCCGGAAATCTTCGATTTTAGCAAATTGGTTGGTCAGTTGTGTATGTCTGTCTGTCTGTTTGTTTGTTGCTTGCCGGAAATCGTCGATTTCGGCAAGTTGGTTGGTCAGTTGCGTATGTCTGTCTGTCTGTTTGTAACTTGCCGGAATCGAAGATTTCGGCAAGTATGTTGGTCAGTTCCATATGTTTGTTGCTTGCCGGAAATCTTCGATTTCGGCAAGCAGGTTGGTCAGTTGTGTATGTCTGTTTGTTGCTTGCCGGAAATCTTCGATTTCAGCAAGCAGGTTGGTCAGTCGCGGATATCTGTTTGTTGCTTGCCGGAAATCTTCGATTTCGGCAAGTTGGTTGGTCAGTTGCGTATGTCTGTTTGTTGCTTGCCGGAAATCTTCGATTTCGGCAAGTTGGTTGGTCAGTCGCGTATGTCTGTCTGTCTGTTTGTTGCTTGCTGGAATCTAAGATTCGGCAAGCATGCTGATCTGTTCGTATATTTGTTTGTTTGTTTGTCTGTCTGTCTGTCTGTCCGCACTCTACAGGCCACAATTTTGCACCAATCGCTCTGAAACCTATAGATAATGTGTAAAATCGGTTCTCCTCGGAGCCTGTTGTTTTTGGTCATGATCAGTCACAGGTCAAGGTCAGGGTCACTGAAAAACCTTAAAACGGGTTTTCCTTCATATCTTTGTCAATAATAATCGTATGCGCTATATCTATAGCTCAGTTAATTCCTCATTTTGTTGCCTTTCCATATGCCTGCAAATTGTCCGGATCAATGGTTACCATGGTAACGTATTTTTGGGGAAAAGTCACAAAATTTGAATTTTTTTTCTAACTTTTCCATTTTTAGAGCTAGAGACGTCTGGTTTTTTGCATCAGGAAGTTTTCAATCAGGTGTTTATCATAAAGTACCAAGTCTCGTAGAATCTCGTGCGATTTCTCGTCAAACGAGAATTTTCGAGATTTCATTAAATATGACTTACAGGTCGCATTTTTTAAACTATGACTTTGAAAATGACATATTTTGTGTTATTTAGAATTATCTCGAAACCAATTTTTCATTTTTTGGAAATATCCACCAGGGGGCGTGGTACATGAAACACTGTAACATATCGTTTTTCTGCAATATCTCAAAAAATATTAAACGTGACACAATGTTTCTTGTCTTATCTCAAACTAGGATCATTGGCTAATTCCTGCGTACATGTAGCTTTGTGTTGCTGTTACCATGGTAACCAAATTTTGGGGT
Source organism: Sipunculus nudus (assembly GCA_026874595.1). Taxonomy (NCBI): domain Eukaryota; kingdom Metazoa; phylum Annelida; class Sipuncula; order Golfingiida; family Sipunculidae; genus Sipunculus; species Sipunculus nudus. Next base: position 61,894,756 of record CM049318.1, read on the forward strand.
AAAACTTGGCAATCTGAAAATATGGAGTTTTCTTCTATTATCTCTGTTAATATTTGTGCTACAAGGGTCTAGTTTTTTTTGCGTAAGGCAACAATCCCTTGGTTCTAAGTCATTCAATTGCAAATCCCGTCAAATCTCGCTCGGTTTATCGTCAAACGAGAAATAACGATATTTCAGAGAAATGCATATAACTTGGTCACCTAAAAACCTTGGTCGACTAAAGAGGAGCAGTTTTCAGCAATGTCTTGCGTTTTGGAAGCTTAACATGATAATAACACACATCTAGCCACATCTAGTATCATCTCCCGCCAAACGAGAATATTCAAGATTTCGAACAAATGTCTAGATCTCGGTCATTTTAATGCTAGGGATTTTATTTTTCTATTGTTCAAGAATCATTTGACTAGTGTTAAGTGATATAAGTGCATATCTCGTTATATCTCGTACCGTTTGACGTCAAACGGGAACAGTGCCCCATTAAAACAAATGCCTATTATGCTGTAATTTTTTACACTGCAGACATATAGTATTCAGCATTTGACAGCGTCCGGCACTCTCAGTGACATTATGTGATTATATTGCAATTCTCGTCAAATCTCGCATCATTTTTTCTTCAAATAAAAAAATGTACATCCCATTGCCGTGACCATAAGTGGCGGCAGTATGTGATAGTAAATGTCGGCAGGGGCATTACATTTGACAGCTGTTGCCATGGTCTATGGGTGTGCGATGGCCCATGAAGAAGACTTCTATTGTGTTGTTATTGTCTTCCTTTGGTTGTTGCTTCGTAAGCTTCACAGACCAGCGCCAACCACCTGGTTGCCACGTGTCCTCAATACAAACAACCCTTGCTGTTTTCCTTTACCTAAGATATGTATGGTAGCCTGTTCACTTGTCCTTAGATTGTTTATTGTTGGTGTATTGAAGTAAATAAAATGCCATGTTTTCCTGCATATTGATTGTAAATTGAATAAAATCATACAAGAACCAACCAATGTTCTATGACCACTATTTCAGATTTGAGATAAGAACAATTGATTTCTGCATAAACCACTATGACCAGATTTGAAAAACTTTAAAGTGGTCTATATTTTTTTCTGAAGAAGTTGAGCTATATGCTTGGAGATGCCAGCCAGTGGGTGTGAATGGATTGCAATGAAACCCAAACCAGGTGTGTGTGAAGAGTCTGTTGGAGATGAAGGAGGCCAAAACCTATTTGATTGTGTATAAGCATAAACTGGCCTGAAATCAGGTTTCTGGGGGCTTGAAATTTTTGTTTGTGTCAGCAGGGTAATATTATCTTGTTTTCCTGTATATACAGCCTAAACTGGGCCTAATGACACCAAAACCAGGTTTGTGGGACCATCAGTACAGATTTGAGGTAGAAAATGTGGATTTTCTCTGTATGTCACTATGTTCACTGGGTCCAGATTTGGAAATTCAAACTGGTCCTAATTTTTTTTCTGAGGGAGTTTAGCCAAATGCTTTGAGATCCCAGCCAGTGGGTGTAAATGGATGGCAATGATAGCCAAACCAGGTGTGTGTGTTGAGTTTTGTGGAGATGAGGGGGGCCAGAACCTATTTGACTGTGTATAAGCATAAACTGGCCTGAAATCAGGTTTCTGGGGGCTTGAAATTTTCGTTTGTGGGAGCAGGGTAATATTATCTTGTTTCCCTGTATATACACCCTGAATTGGGCCTAATGACACCAAAACCAGGTTTGTGGGACCATCAGTACAGATTTGAGGTAAAAAAAATGTGGATTTTCTCTGTATATCACTATGTTCACTGTGTCCAGATTTGGAAATTCAAACTGGTCCTAATTTTTTTTCTGAGGGAGTTGAGCCAAATGCTTTGAGATCCCAGCCAGTGGGTGTAAATGGATTGCAATGATACCCAAATCAGACGCGTGTGGTGGGTTTTGTGGAGATGAGGGGGGCCAGAACCTATTTGACTGTGTATAAGCATAAACTGGCCTGAAATCAGGTTTCTGGGGGGCTTGAAATTTTTGTTTGTGTCAGCAGGGTAATATTATCTTGTTTCCCTGTATATACAGCCTAAACTGGGCCTAATGACACCAAAACCAGGTTTGTGGGACCATCAGTACAGATTTGAGGATAAAAAAATGGATTTTCTCTGTATATCACTATGTCCACTGTGTCCAGATTTGGAAATTCAAACTGGCCCTAATTTTTTTTTCTGAGGGATTTGAACCAAATGCTTTGAGATTCCAGCCAGTGGGTGTAAACGGATTGCAATGATAGCCAAACCAGGTGTGTGTGATGAGTCTGGTGGAGATGAGGTGGTCCAAAACACTATTTGCCTGTGTATAATAAGCCATATACTGTCCTCAGCTGAAATCAGCTTTCTGGGGGCTTGAAATGTTTGCTGGTGGGAACAAGGTAATATTATCTTGTTATCCTGGATATACACCCTAAAATGGGCCAAAGGACACCAAAAACATGCATGTTGGACCATGAGTACAGATTTGAGGTAACAAATTGTCTGTTTATAAATTAAAAAAAAATCAAATATCAAACTGTTATAAACATGTATCAATATATTTAATAAAATCTCTTTTCATCCAATGAATTGCATCTTATTTTTTTATAAATAAACCATGATATTCAACTACATCCAGCAATAAAAATAAATATAAAATGAATAAAAGTTTTTTTTTGGGGGGGGGGGGAGGGGGGTGGTTGTGTTTTGGCAGTAAAATCCAGGCTTCTCTTTGGATCCCGGCGGTGGGCGAGGGTACAATGGACACCACACAACATTTGAATGAACATTTTTTCTGCTGTTATTGGATGACCAAGTCTCTATGAATTTAAATATATTTATATATAAAGTCCTAACCCACCACGATACCAGGGCCTCACAATTTTTTATCTTATTACTTACCACTTCAGACTCCTTAAAAATCCCTGCTTTCCTTCTTTAACCAAAGATTCCAATTTTTAACATATATTAAATTTCACATTACAGATAACTTACACGAAGGGGACATTACAGTTAATCCGTGATGGGCAGGACTTCTTAGGAGTTTTATTATTCCCGGACGCAGGCTGAGCGGCCGCCTTTTTTTTTCAAGGACAGCCCTAATTTAAGCCGAGACCTTAAAGGATGGTCATGCTGGCACCTAGCTTGTCCAGGAATGAAAGGTCACGTCTCCCTTACCCAGAGGTCGGGTCTCTGTCTAACAAGAACGCGGCTTCGCTTGCATTTCGGCATTGTGGACGTTCAACTCTTCAAGTTTCATTTTCATTGCTTTTTCTTATTACCAGCACTCAAGAATAAAAGAACTGCCAAGGATTCAGTTGGACTTGTATTTTTTTTTATTTCTGTCAAAAATAAATTGTCCTGTATAGGATAGCTACTAATAATAACACTAATAATGTCTCTCTATCTGTCTGTCTATCTGTCTGTCTCTCTGTCTGTCTGACTGTCTGTCTGTTTGTCTGTCTACTCATTTGCGACTTTTTCAGCATAACCACACAAAATTGTGCTTCTGTTTCCGCCATAAATGGGGTAATTCATTTGAACAGTTCCAAATGTAACCTGACTGTCTCCTGTATGTTGTGTCCTAGTTTGACTTTCTTATTTCCGCTTCCGGCAAGCGTTCGACCTCTGGTCGTCTAGTTTGTTTGTTTATTTGTTTGTCTGTGGACTCTCTACAGGCCACAATTTTACAGGAATTGCTTTCAAACTCACACAGCTGGTCAAAAATCAAAATATCAGGAAGCCTATTGTTTTTGGGCAATATAGGTCAAAGGTCAAGGTCAAGGTCATCAAAAGTATACAAAACGGTTTTTTCTTCATATCTTTGTTACTATTAGTGGTATTTTCTTCAAACATAGCTCATTTTAAACGTCATTCCCAGGCCTTTCTTCTGATGTGTAGCTCTTTTAAATATGCCGTAACCATGGTTACGCATTTTGGGGAAAAGTCATGATATTCTGAAATAAGGGGTCTTATTTTTCTAACTTTGTCAGTTTTAAAGCTAGAGAGGTCTAGTTTTTTGCATCAGGTAGCATTTAACAAGTACTGCAAGATTTTATTAAAAGTCTCGCGATATCTCGGATAATATCTCGTCAAACGAGATATTTCGAGATTTCAGTAATCTTGCCCTGGAGGTCACAGTTTTGCAGGAATCTTTTTGAAACTGACATATCGTAAGTCCTACACTATTATCTCGAAAACATTTTTCCATTTTTTTAATGCAGCCGCTAGGTGGCGCTGTATGCAAACCTCCCCAACATATCATGTTTTGGCCATATCTCCAAAACTGTAAGCCTCAATTACATAAACTACAGCTTATTTTCTTCCTCTGAGTCTTTTCAAAATCCTGGTGGAGTCATTTTGACTCAATCTTGAGTCACTTTGTCGGTGTGTCCGTCTGTTTCTCAGTTGTCCTCAAATTCGCCTGCTTACCGGTTCATGCGTCTCACATATAGCATTCTACAGGCCACAGTTTGGAAGAATCCTTTTAAAACTATTACATCTTATGTCTTACACTAATATCTCGAAACGGATTTTTCATTTTCCAGAATTGGCCGCTAGGGGCCGGTGCACTCAAACTTGCACAACATATCAATTTTTGGCCATATCTCCAAAACTATAATTCTCATTTACATAAACTATAGCTTATTTTCTTCCTCTGGGTCTTTCCAAAAACCTGGTGTATTCATTTGGTCTCAATCTTGAGTCACTTTGTCTGTGTGTCCGTCTGTTTGTCAGTTTTCCTCAAATTGGCCTCCTTGCTGGTTCTTGCGTCTCAAATATAGCATTTTACGGGCCACAGTTTTTCAGGAATCCTTTTGAAACTGGTACGTCTTATGTGTTACAATAATATCTCGAAATTTACTTTTCATTTCCCGGATACCGACACCAGGGGGCGCTGCACTTTAACCCCAAAACATATCATATTTTGGCCATATCTCCAAAATTATAAACCTTACCTACATAAACTGTCGCTCATTTTGCTCCTCTTTACCTTCGGCAATTTTGTCTAGTAATCTGTCATCACAGCTGTGTCAGAATGTCTGTCTGTTCGTCTTTTGTTTTCAGCTTTGTCTGCTTGCTTATTGTTTTGTCTGATATGTCATTCTACAGGGCACAACTTCTCAGCAAACGCTCAGAGGGTTATTAAAATGATAGAAAACTGACAATATGTTCTGTCTGTTTGTCATTTTAACTTCCGGCAAGCGCTCGACCTCTGGTCGTCTAGTTGGTCTGTTATTCTGTCTGTTCCCTCTCTACAGGTCACAATTTTGCAGCAAACGCTTTCAAACTTACACAGTTCATGGAAAATTTAAAATGACAGGAGCCTGTTGTTTTTGGCCAATACAGGTCAAAGGTCAAAATAAAGGTCATCAAAAGTATACAAAAGTATATATTTTCATCATATCTTTGTCACCATTAGTGATATCTGCTTCAACTTTAGCTCAATTTAATCGTCATTCCAAGGCCTTTCTTTGTTGTGTAGTTGCCTAAAATTTACCGTAACCATGGTTACAAATTTTGGGAAAAAAATTCATAATATTCTGAAATAAGGGGTCTTTTTTTTCTAACTTTGTCAGTTTTAAAGCTAGAGAGGTCTAACTTTTTGCACCAGGTAGCATACGAGCAGGGCTATTTGATTCTATTGAAGTCTCGCAATATCTCGTACAATATCTCGTCAAATGAGATATTTCGAGATTTCATTCATCTTGCTCTTGAGGCCACAGTATTGCGGGAATCTATTTGAAACTGACATATCGTAAGTCCAACACTAGTTTCTCAAAACTGTTTTTTCATTTTTTTTAATCGGCCGCCAGAGGGCGCTGGATGAAGACCTCCCCAACAAATCATGTTTTGGCCGTATCTTCAAAATTATAAGCGTCAATTACACAAACAATAGCTTATTTTCTTCCTTGGAGTCTTCTGCGTATCCTGGTGTAGTCATCTTGACTCAATCTTGAGTCACTTTGTCAGTGTGTCCGTCTGTTTGTCAGTTGTCATCAAATTTGCCTGATAGCTGATTTTTGAAAGAATCCTTTTAAAACTATTACATCTGATGTCCTACACTTATATCTCGAAACAAATTTGTCCATTTCCGGATATGGCGGTGATCTAAAACCTTCACATCATATCATTTTTTGGCCATATCTGCAAAACTATAAATCTCAATTACATAAACTATAGCTTATTTTCTTTCCCTGAGGTTTCTCCATAAAATGATAGTCATCTGGTCTCAATCTTTGGCCAATTTGTCAGTATGTTTGTCTGTTTGTCAGTTGTCCTCAATTTCGCCTGCTTCCTGGTTCTTGCGTCTCACATGTAGCATTCTACTGGCCACAGTTTTGCAGGGATCACTTTATAACTTCACTTGTCATATATTGTAATGATATCTTGAAGTCCTATGTTTATTATTTAAATTAGTCAAGGGTCAAGGTCAAGGTGATCAAAACATATTAAAATCTTATTTCCTTTAGAACTTTGTTAATATTGGTCCCATCTTTACAAACTATGGCTTATTCTCTTTCATTTAGACATTGCTCATTCATCTGACTAACATTACGTCATTTCCGGCAAGCGCGTGACCTCTGGTCATCTAGTCTGTCTGTTCTCTCTCTACAGGTCGCAATTTTACAGCAATCGCCTTCAAACTTACACAGTTTATGGAAACTTTAAAATGGCAGGAGCCTATTGTTTTTGGTCAATACAGGTCAAAGTTCAAGGTCAAGGTCATCCAAAGTATACAAAACGATTTTTTCTTCATATCTGTATTACTATTAGTCGTATCTACTTCACCAGTAGCTCATTTTAATCGTCATTCCAAGGCCTGTCTTCTGGGGTGTAGCTGACTCAATTTGTAACCATGGTAACGCATTTTTGGGGAAAAGTGCTGATATTTGAAAATAAGTGGTCTTATTATTCTAACTTTGTCAGTTTTAAAGCTACAGAGGTGTAGTTTTTGGCATAAGGTAGCATTCAATTAGTACTTAAAGGTCGCATTCAAGTCTCGCATATCTCGTTATAATATCTCTTCAAACGAGATATTTCGAGATTTTATTCATCTTGCCCTAGAGGCCACAGTGTTGCAGGAATCTTTTTGAAACTGACATATCTCAAGTCCTACACAGGTATCTCGAATTTTTTTTTTTTCATTTTTTTAATACGGCCGCTTGGGAGCGCTGGATGCACACCTCCTCAACGTATCATGTTTTGGCCATATCTCCAAAATTATAAGCCTCAATTACATAAACTATAGCTTATTTTCTTCCTCCAAGTCTTCTCCATGATCTGGTTTAGTCATTGTAACGGAACCTAATATAAACAGATTATGTATTCGTGATGAACACAAATTCTGTAACGGAGATAAAAAAATCAGATTCTGTATCACTAGGCAGCATGAAATGTCTAGGGGAATGAATAAAGAAGTCAGTGTTTTTTTGTTAACAAATAACTATAATTTATTTTTAAAACAACCCTAACAATACAATACACTAAATCAATACGATTATACAGTAAAACAGCGGTATAGCAACAAGTCAATACAATCACACAGAAAATAATGTGCACAGTACCTGGATACCAACACCGTCAAAACGATAAATTACTCTCGGAGAATGACAGTCCAGTGTAAAGCTCTTGTAACAATCCAGAAAGTAAACTATAGTCCAAATGCATAAATCCAGGAGAAAGTCTTCGAAAATCTATAATTGCCGCATTCGTCAGATAAGGTCCTAGAAACTGACACACGCTTCTGCGTCCCCTGGAATCTGCTCTGCTGCTCTCTCTGTCCGTTCTAAAACACAGCCACTTTATATACCTTCACACCTCAAGCCGAGAATTTTCCACTTCTCGAACAGTCTTAAGGATCCTGCACAACACAGTAAACACGCGCTTCAGGAATTCTCGAGAAAAACAACGCTGTGTATCCCTACATACCAGGCTCATCACGTGACCTCGGCATGGCGTGAAAATCCAAGGCTAACATGACAACGAGTGTTCAACCAGTACGGATTAAACATAGAATGTAACAAACGGCCCGGTAAAGGCGCCACAACACGAGTAACGCCCGCGCCACACAATAAAAAGAGCACCTGTAACATCATCTTGTTTCAATCTTGTGTCACTTTGTCAGTGTGTCTGTCTGTTAGTCAGTTGTCCTCAAATTCGCCTGCTTGCTCTTGCGTCTCACATATAGCATTCTACAGGCCACAATTTTGAAAGAATCCTTTTGAAACTATTACATCTTATGCCTTACACTAATATCTCGAAATGTATTTTTCATTTTCCGGAAATGGCCGCTCGGGGGCGCTGCACACGACCCTCCTCAACATATCATTCTTTAGCCATATCTCCATAACTATAATCCTCAATTTCTAAAACTATGGCATACTTTGTTCCTCTTGGTCTTTTCCATAACCTGAGTAAGTCATCTGGTCTCATCCTTGTGTTACCTTGTCAGTGTGTCTGTATGTTTGTCAGTTGTCCTCAAATTCGCCTGCTTGTTGGTTCTTGCGTCTCACATATTGCATTTTACAGGCCACAGTTTTGAAAGAATCCTTTTGGACCTAGTACATATTATGTTTTACACTAATAACTCGAAACGTATTTTTTATTTTCCGGGTATGGCCGCTAGGGGGCGCTGCACTCGACCCTCACCTACATATAATTTTTTAGCAATATCTCCATAACTATAAACCCCAATTACAGAAACTATGGCTTATTTTCTTCCTCTGGTTCTTCCTAATAACCTGAGTACGTCAACTGGTCTCATTCTTGTGTCACTTTGTCAGTATGTCTGTCTGTTTGTTAGTTTTCCTCAAATTCAACTGCTTGCTGGTTCTTGCATCTCTCACTTGGCATTCAACAGGCCAGAGATTTTGAGGAATCCTTTTAAAACTGGGACATCTTTTGTCATACACTAATATCTCGAAACGCATTTGTCGTCTTCAGGATATGTTCGCTAGAGGGCGCTGCAGTCGAACTCCCCCAATAAAATATTATTTTGCCATATCTCCAAAACTACAAACCGCAATTACATAAATTATAACTCATTTTCTTCCTCTCATCCTTCTCCATAACCAGGTAAAGTCATCTGGTGTCAATCTTGTCTCACATTTTCAGTAGGTCTGTCTGTTCGTCATTTGATGTCAGCTTTGTCTGCCTGCTTGTTCTTTTGTCTGATATGTCATTCTACGGGGCACAACTTCTCAGCAATGGCCCTGGGAACCATTCCATTGTTAGAAAACCGACAGTATCTTCTCTCTGTCCGTCTGTCTGTCATTCAAATTTCCGGCAAGCGTTCAACCTATGGTCGTCTAGTTTTTAAATATTTAAGAACAGGCAAAGAGATGGAAAACAAAACAAACAACTTTAATGTCCATTCTACTGAGACAGGAAAATAATAAACAAATATTTGCATTAGACCGTTGTTTTTTTTTCTGTTGTTAAGTCATTTTTTAAGTTGATTAATTTTACTATATATTTACAGTATATCATATATACGTGTATCTGAATATTTGAATTGATTCACAAATCTAAATTGCATCAACATTTATACTTAATTTAGTCAGGTTACATCACATTATGCACATAGATATATTTCTTTTTTTATAATTTTTTTTTTTTAATTTTCAAAGCAATAAATTTATGAAAATAACATTCCAGAATTCACAATTTTAAACTGCACTTCTATTTATCCATGATTTGTTTCATATATTATCAAATTATGCCTACTGATGGGTTAAATTATATTTTGTTGAATTATTTAAAAGGAAATAATGTCTTAAACATGCTACATCAGAACAACGTGGCATCCCTGGATTACTTCTTAAATTAATATTTCAAGAAAAGTTTTGCACGTTGGATCAAAAACAACTTTACATTTAAAGAAGTACAGTTGACAATAACAAACAATGTATTGCAATATAATTGGTGATGGTGGTGGTGATGGGGGGGGGACTGGGGGGGGGGGTGTTAGGGTAGGACCCATGAAAATAAGTGTATGTTTATTACAGCAGGGGTGTTCTGCCAGTGCTGCATCACTAATAAGGTTACCTAGGCAAGGCTGTAGTGAACAAGAGTGGGGTCTTGGATACACAAAATGCAAACACATTATAAAAACTTCAATAATTAGAATAATTTTTAAGCTTTTACTTTCAAATTTCAGAATTCAACAGATTAAATCCACATGTATCCCGGCTGTGAAAATCAAATTAAATATACTTAGGAGAAAAAACTTGCCATGGTCAAATATTGGCAAAATTTAATATACTGATTTTATATTTTTGCTTATATTTAAAAAAAATTAAAAGATTATGGTCTAATTTGTGGTATACAATTAAATTTTGATTAATAAAAGTTATATTACTGAAAAAAGTCCCTAGCTTTAACATTTTTTTGTGTTAAGTGACCAAATATTTTTCCTGATTTTTTAAAAAGTGCAATATGTTTGGGCCCATAACTTTTTTAAATTATATAATACAGACCTAATAATATGAGGAAAAACAGATGAATGGTTTTGATATTAGGCAGACCTGAAGTGTGAAAATAGGTTTTAAATAAAAAAAAATGAGGCTTTTCCTTTATTTCTCAAAGGAATGAAGTCGCAAAGACCCAGTTTTTGGCTTGGTAGGAGATCTTGGGGATATCTAACATTATGCCGAATTTTGGATTCCCAGGTCTGACGGTTTCAAAACGTGCCACATCTACGAACGGACGGACAGACGGAAGGACGACGGACAATGGACCACGACTATAGTTCAGATGACTTATAGTACGCATAGAAATATAAAGAAATGCACACACAAATACAGGAAAATACAGCCAAAAATACCGGTCAAAAGGACGTTTACGTGACTTTTTTCCACAACTTCCGCTTATTTCGCGCCAGGAGAACGCGAACAGTCGCACGTGAAATCGCGTGAAGACGAAGAGGAATGCGGACATCCCTGAATACGTTTATAAATATGACGTCCTGAAATCGTGGCCTCTATTTCATCCAGTCGCACAACGTGTGATCGAGGGTCCTTTCATGGTCTGCTCATCTGACTGCAAGTCATCTGAGCTATATAGCGATCACTCATTGTCCGTCGTCTGTCCGTCCGGTCGTCCGTTATCAAGGCACAAATCGTAACGCTGACCCAGAAACTTCCAAGTAAATACCCATAGAGGTGCATAATAAATCTTCTTTTGAAACCAGAATTTCGGTCTCTATCACCCATATCCTCCGAGCGAAGGAACCCCCAAAAATAATTAAAATTTGATACAAAAGTTCCAGTATCTTACTAACTAATGCATCGATTGCCATGATTCGTTGCATGCATATTGAGTGTTTCATCAGTTATTTCAGACTGGTGGCACCATCTGTTTTTTTTTTCGAATGTTTAAACATTTTTTCTGTATTTTGAGACCTTTTGAGATTAAGCGGTCGTGCGTTAACAAAGCACAAATCGTACATAATGGACCTAAATCCTCTAACTTGATATCCAGAAAGGTCCTTTGAAAAATTCCTTTGGAACCCTGAAGTTAGGTTTTTGTTTCCCTTCCAGCTATGGGGTTCATAAGTTGCCCGCAGAATAATTTAAGATAAAATGATACGAAACCTCTAGTCTGATTGAATAACAGAATAATTAAATAACAATTGCATTGATCGACACGAGTCTTCTGCCCCATGAGTTCCTGCAGGCAGATAGTGCCACCTGTATTTTTTTCGAAATTTTTACACATTTTTTCTCTATTTTTGAGAATGAAGTAGTCTGGTTGTTTGGTTTTAATAGGCCACAACTGTAAAAGTTTGACTTAGAATTTTCTAACTATACAATCAGGGAGGACAGAGGCTAATTTCCTTGGAAAGTGACCTATATTCTGCATGATATGTGAAAGAACATTATTTTAGCATCCTATAGGACAGATTTGCGTGATTGGTTACAATTTGACCGAAAATTTTCTAATTTCATTAAGATCCAGAGAGGATCCTGTAAAAGTTTCTTAGAAATCTGAAATATTGTTACTGTGACCTAAATTGTGCAAGCGGGGTGAAAGCACATGATTTTAACACTCTGTTAGTCAGATGGACACAAATGGTCGCAGCTGGAATTAGAATAAAGTCACTGTGACCTATTTCTAAGGTCTATTGGCAAAATGCATGATTTTCAGCACGCTGGGAGTAATTTATCCATTATTCTAGGTTCCTTGAATTCAGCTGAGCGCCATTGCACTCGGGCCACTTTTTGGTTGCAGCTGTTAGTACTTGGTCATAGTTTTGGCTTCACTTACATAGGACATCTCGTGAAAGGTCACAAGTCTATGTTCACTTTAGTAAAAACTGTTTTATGAGAGATATAAAAGAAAAACATGAAATTACAAATAGTTGTTGCAAGGTGCCTATAGAGTTTTATGTATGTGCATTCATGGCCTATATTTTATGCAGTTACATGAGCATAATTATCAGATTGTGTGTGTTTGCGTGTGTGCGCGTTACTTATCAGCCAGATTTCTGACCATGCACTTCCCTTACTTTCTTAAAATTGAATTAAACATCCAGCATTACAAACCCGTAGAATGCCATCAGTATCGTAAAATGAATGAGGTCTCGATCAGATCCATTCATAATGAACTTAGGACAATGGACATTGTAGGCCATCTTAATGTAGGTGATCTAGCCGATCCGAATATAAATTATTCCATATGTAAATATCATATGTTCACCAATGGATAAACATATGCCACTACAAAAAATATCGCATAATATATAAAAGCAAAAAAAAAATCTTAATGGATCACATTTGGCATAATGAGATCTATCAAGTTCAGAATATGTATAAGTCACAAAATGATGAACTTTTGAATTAGCCACCGAGGAAAATAACCCCAGGGCATACAACGTAATACCTAAGAAGTTAATACGCAATGCTAAAACCATGTATAATAAATCCCAGTTTCCAAAGTGCAAAAATAGTATTGGGCAAACTCGGCAAACAATAAAGGATATCACGCACAGGTCGAATTTTAAAAAAAATCCCAGACTATTTTAGTATCAAGCAAGAGCGAGTGGTCGATAAATATTCATAATGTTAAGAATCATAAATATTTTGGTGAAATAGGATGTCAAATGGCAGCTAATATACCTAATAAAGGAAACATATTTTAGGTTATCTTAAATAGCGTGGTACAACGGCTTTTTTGTTGAAGGCTGTTACAAACAGATTAAGACATAGCCTTACTACAAAATTAAGTTGTGGATATGAAGGGCTGTCCAATAAATTGTTGAAAAGGCTCGAGCCCGTCATCAAGGTACCAATAAAAATAATTATCAATCAGTCCTGGCGCACTATCACATTCCCTGACAATATGAAAATTGCAAAAAATACCCCTTTACGTGAGAAAAATGATACACATAAGAAAATTATTGTTCCGTTTCAATTTTACCTTCAATTACAAATCTGACCATTGAGATCGTTTTTGCGCCAGGGTAGCTCGATCTTCTAACCTATTTACTCTATTAATAAAGCTTTGGCTTCCGTTTTACGAGTGCGTTCTTGATAGCGCCTGACTCGTCGCCTTAAGGCTACTATCTCTTTCACTTCTGGGTCGAAGTTTCACAGGTTTCTATTTTTAACTTCTCTCTCTGGAGCAACCGCATTGACGGCCTGAGTGATACAACGTGTTATGTCTGTTGCGATGCAGTCTAACTATAAAGGTGTGATTACGTCAACAATTATTGATGAAAATAAAACATTATTTAACCCTCTAAAAATCCAACCACGGAAGACTGAAGACAACGCAGTACTAAGACCAGTGGGAGTTCTTAAACGGGCTCTTGCCAAATCCAAAGGCAAATCAGCTCCTGGTTAGGAGAAAATCTTACAGGATACTATAGAGAATGCCAGACCCCTGTCTAGGGAGAATCGCAAACCTATACACGCTATGCATTTCATGGGGATATTTCCCGATGGAATGGAAACGGGCATAATATTAACCATCATCCCTAAACCTAGCAAGGCAATGGACAAACCGACAAATTTTAGGCCTATCAGCTTGCTAACCCGCTTAAGCAAGCTATTTGAAAAAAAAAATCCTTAAAACCGAATTACTACGTTCTTAGAAACTAGACCGGCCGAGCTGGTTGGCCATTTTTAATAATGAAGACCAATCAGGCTTTCGCTCCGGGAGGTCAACGTATGATCACGTATTCCCTCTCATACAGGCCATCATGAATGGTATGAAACGAAGACGACACACCTTAGCCACATTTCTCGACGTAGAAAAGGCCTTTGAAGCAGTATGGTCTGACGGTCTCCCCATTAAAGTTATGAGATCCCATCTGCGACATATACTGGTGAAATTTATCTCCTCATTCCTGACGGATAGATCCCTTATGGTTTATAAAAAAAAAGTACAATATCTGAGCTGGGACTCCCCAGGGCTCAGTGCTGATCTCTTTACTCTTTATCATGTATTTTAGCGACCTTCCGAAAACGGGACTAATGGTCAGCGTTTCATAATACGCAGACGACATAGCTATTTGGGCAACTGGTTCCAACGTTTGCTATTCACGCAACGCAGTCCAAGCCCAGCTCGACCACATAAGCAACTGCTGTACCACCTGGAGAATCAAACTAAACCCAACCAAAACACAAACGGTATTGTTTAGTAAAGCGTACAAACCAAAATATTTCAAAACCTTAAAACTGTCAGGTGAGAATTTAAAAGAATCTGTCAGATTCATAGGTGTAATTTTTGACAAAAAATGCCTCTTTGCGCCCACACATAGAGCATATAAGTGGAGTAGAATCAATGCTCTAAAGGTTGTGTGCTATAAGAAGGACGGACCTACACTGGAGACAGCTACATATCTATATAAACAATGGATCCGCCCGGATCCATAGCTTTTAGTTGCAGCTAAGACACTCTTGTTTTAACTAGAAATTCAACAAAATAAAGCCCGAAGAGCCTTAAGAGTAAGTAGGTTCACTAAAACATCAGAACTAAGAGCTCAAAGAAACACACCGACTGTTAAAGACTACATGATAGAACAATCCTTCAACACATGCAAGAGGATAAAATATATAAACTCAATACAGATCTTCAACACTTCATTAACAAATGACCACAAGCATACAATAGCCAAAAATAAAATGAGTTTCTCCTCTGGACATAATCCTTCCACATCTTATGTAGACAGAGACTAACATCACATCCACTAAGCAAGCAGTCTTGTCAGGTCAGCTTGATCTTACCTTGCACTCAGTTTAATATTTATAGACCTTAGCTATTGATAGACTTTAGTGTTTCATCTCTGTCTCCTCTGAATGTATCCTAATCTTTGGGCCTAATAGTTATTAGATAAAAATTAAACATTCACCTAGATAGCATATTTATCATTGCTGAAAGAGCTCCTAGGGCGAGGGTCATGATTTCCTCAAATAAGGCGCTCGAGCTCCATCTTTTCCTTCTTAAAAGAGGGTATTTCGCCGATTATGTATCTGTTGTGAGCATTTCCAGTTACAGGCCAAGAACATTATTTACACACGAAACGTTAGAGATCCTGAATATCGGTGTGTGGAGACATATTCAGTTAGCTAGTGCTTGATTAATCCTGGAGAAAACACCTGTAAAAGACATTGATTCTAAGTTCATATAGAATAGGCTGTGCGCCTATCAGTCAATGCTGAAGGGCGAACGTGTACTCCAGCGATTAATTTTTGATTGTTGGAGCCCAGTGTATACACACAAGAACGAACAAACTGAGCGTGCGGCTTGACATTCCGATGTCACGTGTGCGCGATGGTCATGTTATCAAAAAATGTGTTATCAAAGAAGAATTCCCTGTGTAGTTAACATAACGGACTTAGTGATATTGTGTTTCTTGAGTGGACGCTTGTGATCATCAGTGTTTTCATGTGTTAACAATTCATCGCCTCTCCAGAGAAATCTAAGTGCATTTTAATATATTGATTTGTTTTGATTAATCATGTCATATTCATTTTTGGGTGTATGTATGAGTTTCAGCCGGTTCCACCATTTAAAACAACCTGATCGTTCATACTTTTAGGGTCGTGACAATAAATATTGTCGAGCATAAATATTTGTTACGGGGACAAAAAAAAATAGATTCCGTAACACTAGGCAGCGTGAAATGTGTAGGGGAATGAATAACGAAATCATTGGTATTTTAAACAAATGATTATAATTTATTCTTATAACAATCCTAACATTACAATACACTAAATCAATACAATTACACAGTATTTAAGACATAACAATTATAAAAATGTACATCACCAGAGTCCGGATCCTAGGCTTTGATTCCTGGATACCACAACTGTCACAGCCCAACAAGAGCCTTTTAGCACAAATAATCCATGTGAACAGTTCAAGTAAATTTTCCCGATGAATAGTCCAATTAAATCTCGAAGACAATATGTTGTAATCCAAAAACGTAAGTCAAACTGAAGACAATCTGTATAAAATCTGTATAAAGTCCGTAGAATATTAGTAACTATGCAATTATCGGAGTATGTCCCAAGACTGACGAGAAAGTCGCACTCTTTAGTGCCTGCCGGTATTTTCCTTCCTGTCGGCTCCAAACACAACCCTTATATATATATATAGCTTTTTCCCCCTAAGTCCAGGAGCTTTCAGCCATGGAACACTCCAAATACACGTGCGCTCACAGCCCATGAACAGACTCGAACCTTCCAGACTACAAAGAACACGATGTGTCTTTACACTCTACGAGTAAGCAAGGGTTCAACAAGTGCGGTTCCCATAGCAAGACCTAACACGAATCAGAATGTTAAGTACATATGAAGCTATGTAAAATCGTGCGCATAATAAAACAGATATATATATATATATATATATATATATATATATATATATATCTTAAAGACACTCGGATCGACATGTCAGTCCATCCTATTGACATGTCAGTGGAAATAAATAGAGATTTATAAAACGCCACAGTTGTAATCATGTATGATCACATTTCTGATGTCAGTGATGACACTAATTCGATCCACTTCGGGTTATCGCGAAGGTTTGTATATCTGATTGATGCTCGATTAAAATGACAACCGTAAGCAAAATGGCACAGTGGGTTGGGCAGGTATATCGTTCGTATAATAATGCCGTACGAGTTCGAATCTGCGTCATACTTTTTTCTTTTTTAAGTGATCACCGTGTCAGTCCGTCCTTCCGTCTTTCCCTCCTTCCGTAAGTGACACTTTCTTTCGCGCCCAATAACTCAACAACAACATTTTTCAGCTTTCCCAAATTCACAGCGATCATTAGTACATATATTTGCTCAGACCTATTGAATTACATACCTGTCGGTATTCCAATATGGCTGTTACAGCCCATTACTGATTTTCTTTCGCGTGCGTTAACTCAACAACAAAATACTTCAGCTTTCCCAAATTCAAAGGGATGATTGGTACCTATGAGGGCTCAAGATTATTGAATTAGAGACCTGTCAGAATTCCAATATCACCGCCACAGCCCAATCGCTGATTTTCTGTTGCGCCCGATAACTCAACGACAACATACTTCAGCTTTCCCAAATTCACAGGGATGATTGGTACCTATGAGGATTACTATACCTATCGAATTATAGGTCTGTCCAAATTTCAATATTGCCGCCAGAGCACAATTGGTGATTTCCTTTCGCACCTGATATCTAAACAAGAATATGCTTGATCTTTGTTATTTTCTCAGGGATCATTGGTGCTTATGCGGATCAGTCCTTATTGAATTACAGACCTGTCGGAATTGGAATATGGCTGCCAGAGCACAATACGGGATTTTTTTAAGTGCGATATCTCAACAAGAACATGCGTGATCTTTATCATTGACACAGAAATTATTGGTACCTTTAAGGGCTCAATATCTATTGAATTACAGACCTGTCGGAATTCCAATATAGCCACCAGAGCACAATCATTGATTTTCCTTCGCATCCAATATCTCAACAAGAACATGCTTGATTTTTCTCGAATTAACAGGGATCATTGGTGCCTATGACCTAATGAAATACTTGCTCAAAATCAAATATGGCCATCAGAGTACAATCGATGATTTTCTGTTGCACACATTATTTCAGACACATCTTTTTTAATTTCATTTGAACCAGTAGGATTTTCCCTCGCGCACATGGATAAAAACCTGTTTCTGTGTGTCATATCTTTCAATTTTAACCTTAACTGTTTACCCACATGTTAACTACTCCAGCACTACCAGAAATGCAGGGCCCTCTGAGGACCATTGTCCGACCACATCTAGTTCTAATTTACAAACTTGTACTTTTTTTGCCCAAAAATACATTCTAAATTTCATAACGAACAAACCGATTCTATCAATCAATGGTAATCAGTGGTATTATGATTTTATATAAGGAATTATCATACATAGTCATCATAGACTTATATACCGACATGCTTGATGCAATTGACCTCGTCATTATCACGGGCAAACGGAGCCGGGAATTTTTTCGAAAATTACGAGTAGGAATAATGTAACCCATTACGATCCGTTCTAAGGTTTAGGATATCATAATCCATGAAGGAGTACTCTGAAAGTCATTAGTCGGGTCTGCCCTTGGTGAAGTGCGTTTGGGATGGTGCCAGCCGATCAGGCATCATATGCTCTGGCAACAGAACGTCGAGTTTGCTTTCAGAATATTACAATTTAGATGCACTTGCTGGCGAAGGTACTTCTACACATGTGTTAAGTTAAAGTTGTAGCCAAATAAAGATAATTGTAAAATTACGTATTTAACATAAAATGTTAAGACAAAAATTTTCGAGTAACTTAAACAGTGGTTCTGAGTGAGCATTATATTTAATGCTTGTCACCGCATGCACTGCTCTTTTTGTCAGCTTAATAGGAAGAAATGAATTGCGCCAGTATAATATATGTAGGAAATACATTTTAAGCACCCCCTAATCAAGGACGAAATCTGCTGAAAATTGTGTAAGGCACATAACCCCTAAAATAGTAACGATACAAATGCAATCATTGTTGACAAAGTTCACACTCATAGCCATCAAGGTTTCTCGTCTTATATAAAACAACATTACAGTATTTAAAATTATCAAACTGGATTTCAGATACCTTACTGGTACTTGTGCAGTCGCACTTAAATCTATTATTTTCATAATTAGCAGCCTATAAGGATTTTTATCACAGCATTGTTTTACTGACAGTCGTCTCAGTATTCTACTGGATGTTATGATAAGTGGATATATTTTTTTTTCTTTATTGATAACAGGTATTCTCTTTTTTTTTTTTTTTTTTGTTTTATGGTTCATTTTCACAAAACTTCTGGATGTGATACTTTTGGAACATATGAGTTATGAGATACCGGTATCGTGGCGGAGGGATTCAACAGAGTCAGTTCACACTTTAATATGAATCAATTTATATCAACGAATTTATGAATAAAAATACAATGCATAATGATTCTCATCTCATAACTCATATGTTCCAAAAGTATCACATCCAGAAGTTTTGTGAAAATGAACCATAAAACAAAAAAAAAAAAAAAAAAGAGAATACCTGTTATCAATAAAGAAAAAAAAAATATATCCACTTATCATAACATCCATACTTCATGAGTAGGGGTTTCCTGACAGACAATTATTTCTTCACTGTGACTTTCATTTGCATATTATACATATATATCACATATTTGCGTTATGTAACTTTAATTTATAGTCAAATAAACTCTTCTGATTTCTTAGTCTATGTATGTAAACACATGTATTTAATTATCTAGAGCGCCACCACACGGTAAAAGGCGGGAAAAGTTGGGAACGAGTGCAGGGTAACCACCGCCATAAGGCACCTCAATGCATGTTTCTGTAGACTGGTTCTTTCGCTCTGTGTTAGGCAGGTACCGTTAGCAGTTCTGTATTTGAGAAGCACGGATATTCATTCATTAACTAGCTATTACCCGTGGGGCGAGCAGTTAGGTCTGATGTCAAAGAGTCTTTATAGTTGAATGTCTTGGTTGTACCATGTTACCGACATAAGATCTCTTTGAAGACGACATTTGGTGTGTTCTGTCTTTGAGTTGACCTTGTGTCGAGTCTGGATGACGTGGACGAACACGTTCCGGTATAAGCTCTGAACACAGCGCGTGATCTCCCGGTTACCTTCTACTTACTCGCTGTAGGAAATAAAAGGTATCTTCAGGTTTGGCAAGATGCCAAGCGCCAAGTCAGTTTTTGCTGGAAAAGCTAAAATCTGATTGGCTAAGCGTGTAAAGAATGATGCAAAAATGTTTAAAGAACTCTGATTGGCTCAGCGTGTAAACATACAAGGCTGAGTCCATGCCAAACTCGTTCAGTACTGAAAGAGAGGAAATATGCATACAGTGGGGGATAACTGACCTCAGGCAAAACAAGCAACTTATTAAAGAGACTGACTTGAAAGACGATGATTGCACCGCCTGTATTCCAACGGGCGGTGGAAAAAATCTGTGCTACCAAGCACATTCTGCCGCAATGCATATTGACAAGCACCTCAAACAACATATGATTGTGCTGGTAATGCCTGCAGGGTGATTGCTTTAATATTGCGCATGGGGGAATTTCCCAGAAACAGCAGCGCACATTGATACCATACAAGAGCATCGGTGACACCATAATCGGCCACCTCACGGTGACTGCACTGTGTCATCACACGGTGACACAACATGCCACAACTACATATTACATGGTGACACGTACCATACTAGCATCATACAACACGCTAACAACATACTCGGTCATCAAACGGTGACACTGCATAGAGTCCTCACACGGTGACAGCACACTAGGCCATCATACGGTCATCACACGGTTATACCACACTCGGACATCACATGGGACACTGCACTGGGTCATCACACGATGACACCAAACGCGTTCACCACACGGTGACACTACTTTCGGCCACCCCACGGTGACACCTACAGCCCGTTAACTCCTTGTGATCTTCCACTCGCACGCTGTGAGGAATAGCAGGAGTCTTCAGGTTTGTCAAGGTGCCAAACACCCAGTCAGCTTGCGCTGGATAAACTAAAATCTGATTGGCTCTTTGTTTAAACAAATCTGCAGAACTGTTAGAAGAAATCTGATTGGCTTAGCGTGTAAACAAAAATGGCTTGGCCCGTGAATATGAATACAGTGGGGGATAACTGACCTCAGGCCACACCAGCAAGTCAGTATAGTGACTGTATTGAAAGCTGACGATTGCATCGTTGGTATTCCAACGGGGTAGGAAAAAGTCTGTGCTACCAAGCGCTTTCCAGCGCAGTGCAAAGTCGCCGGTACCTTGAATAACATCCGATTGTGCCAATGCATACCTGCCATTTGATTGGTTAAATATTACGCAGGGGGAATTCGACAGAGACAGCACCGCCTGGTAGCCAAACCTGATCGGCAGCCGCGGTTTAATTACTAAATTAAACGAGACTTACCTGTAAGTAGAAGTTTGATTGGGATTTTACTCTCATCCGGATCACTAGGGATTATACGAGAGTGTTCATGTCGACGAATATTTCTGTGATAAGGGTGTGGTGTACTGGGAGGGCGTATAATCCCTAGTTATCCGGATGAGAGTAAAATCCCAATCAAACTTCAACTTACAGGTAAGTCTCGTTTAATTTAGTAATATTACTCTCATCCGGCATCACGGGATTCTACGAGATTTCAAAGCAGACATGAACACGAGATATCGTACAAACCCATTTATTATATCAAGCTTAAAATCTTGTTCATGCCCACTAAATATATGGCTTATTGCTGTACAACTGCAGCTTGTTAAGGACTAATGTTCGTGTTGAGTGTGACATTCCCAGTTTTTAAAACTGAGAGAGCAAAGTCATCATCATCTTGAGTGGAATTCCTATTGTAAAGTTTTGAAAAAGTGTCAGATTTTGACCATTCAGCAGCATTCAGTATGGTGTTCAGAGGCACATTGCCTGCAGACGCTTTGCTAGTCGAGGCAGCTCTGGTGCTGTGCGCTTTAAAAATACTAGTGTCTATTCCTGATAGATGCATCACTGTTTTTATCCATTTAGATATGGTATCTTTGGTCACTGGAGCGAGTGGGTTTAGTATAGCTAACAAATAACTGTGAACAATCCCTATCTCTAAAAATTCTAATTCTACATAGATATTCATACAAAACTGATAGCACACAGAATCTTTTGTCATAGGGGTAAGCCATGAGGCGGAAAACTGGTTGTTTTCTGTTAGGCCCAGACTGTTTGACAAGTTTGCCCATTGTGAATACTACTCCCCCACTGATTTTGAAGTCCATCATATGAATTGATTGGCATCTTTGGCCAGATATTAGTGCCACCAGCAAAACAAGTTTAAAATAAAGTTCTTTAAAGTCAGTGTTTCTAATGGCCCCATGCTTTTTAAGAAATTTAATAGCATATTTGTATCCCAAGTACATTGATAACGTGGTAAGGCTGGTCTATTATGTCACACAACTTTCATGAACTTTTTAATTAATTCATTTGATCCAACAGTGGAATTTTCCAAAATTGACAAAAGTGCCAAGAGCTGACCTGGCTGAACAAATAGCACTGTAATGAAGTCCATTTTCATATAGTTCTGTCAGAAAATCTTGCACTTGTGGCACACATACTTGTACTGAATCAAAATTGTGTTTATCAGCATATTCCAACCCTTTCCTGATGTAACACCTGTACTGAGTTTTTGTGCTAGATCTCTGTGATTCCATAATAGTGTCTTTAGCCTTGCCTGATATCCCTGCCTTTTGTATACGTTGCCCGATAATTTGCAGGCAATCAGTTTCAATTTCTTCCCTAATGGATGTTTCTGTGACTCCATGTTTTTGTGTGGGAGGTACAATATCCTGCGTGTTGACGGTAACAGGACCGGTTTCTGACACAGCAGCTGAAGCAATACTGGAAACCAGCTCTGTGTTGGCCACCAGGGTGCTACAAGTAGTACATCCGCCTGGTCTTGTTGTATCTTCTGTAATACTCTGCTTAGCAGACTGAAAGGCGGGAAAGCATAGAGAAGTTTATTAGTGCAAGTCCAAGACTGCTGAAAAGCATCAATGGCAAAAGCCCCGGATCTGGTTTCCATGAGAATTAACACTCTATTTTGTAGTTTAATCTTGAAGCAAATAGATCCAATTTAGGTTGTCCAAAACATTAGTTACAAGAGACCATTCAGTTCTGTCACTGAATGTTCTACTGAATCTATCTGCCTGTACATTGTCTTTCCCTGGAATATGGATAGAACTGAGCCAAGTGTTATTGTTGACTGCCCATTCCCAAATTTCACGAGTCACCATATTATAGTTATATGAGTGGGTACCCCCTCCCCCTTAGCTGAGCTTCCTATAACTCCAAAATGTTAGCAAAACATGCAGCTGTTGTTTCTGTTCGGTCCATCTACCCCCTGTAGCAAGGCTACCTAACACAGCCCCCAGCCCTCCTGGGAAGCATCGGTTTGTAAAACCACTTCATAATTTCCATGTACAAATGGCTTGGCCTGTTTCAGGTTGATAAGCCACCAGAGCATGTCTGCCTTGGCTTCTGTTGAAAAATTCATAGGCCCCTCAAAGCTACCTTTACTATGCTTAAGTGCAGCAATTTGTCCATTTCCAATTTTCTATAATGTAAATCTCCATAATTGATACCTGGTAGTGCTGCAACTAATGACCCAATCACTTTAGCGCTCTGTCTAATTGTACACATCTGCCTGCTTTGAGCTTGTGTTAACATTTCCTTAAGTTTCCCTTGCTTATCACTAGTGAGACCCACTGTCATAGATCTGGAATTAAGTGTGAAGCCGAGATGCTCCAAATTGTGTGCTGGTGTGCATTTGGATTTCTCTTTATTAATAGTGAACCCTAGTTTTGCCAACAGTACCATGGTGGCATAAACATTATTCTGACATGCTTGATAGGAGTCCCCTTGAAGGTATAGATCATCTAAATATGTGCTAGAGATATAACCTCTTAACCTCAATTGGGCCAAAATTGGTTTAAATAGTTTTGTAAAAAGTCATCGGGCGGAAGAGAGGCCATTTGGAAGACAAACGTATTGGAAAGTTTCCCTCTCCATCTGAACTTCAGATACTTTGTGAATTGCCTGACACCGGTACAGAATAATATGCATTTTTTAAGATCTAAAGATGCCATAAAGCAATTTTTTCAGACATTAAGTTTAAATAGGTTTAAATACTGTCCATTTTAAAATGGTGGTAACAAATGATTTCGTTCAATTTTTCAAATCAGAATTGTTCTGGATGTTCCATCTTTCTTCGGCCTCAGAAAAATTGGGGAAACAAATTGTCCAGCCTCAGACTCACTCGGTACAATTACTCCTTTGAGTAAAAGTCTACAACTTTGGTCTCTTTATCGATCACTAAAACACAAAGCTATTGGCCCAAAAACCTGTGTGGGCAAGCAAAGAAAATCTAAATTTATCCCTTTCACCACAGCTAGGATTTCTGGATCTGATGTCAATTTTCCCCATTCCGATAAACAATGTTTAATGTTACAAGCCGAAAAAACTGAATTGCTTACATTTATCTCTGCTGATTGTAAGCCATCGTGCCCTTCCTGTGCGTCTGGTTGTAGTAGTATGGACGATCCCGGCTGCCCCTGTGGCTTGGTCCCCCTAAAAAAGGGGCCTTTCCTTTGAATCCTCCTGGGCTGCCTTTAGGAGATTTAAAAAAAATTTGCATTATTGAATCCAAATCTTTGCTGTTTGGTGGTTTTCTTTGTGATTTTCAATGTTTCATCTATCTCCCTTACATTATGTTCAAGATCATCTCCGAAAAGTTGAGTTGGTACTGGACTCTTAGGAGAGCACAAGCCTCTATAATTGTCATTCAAATCCGGCTGAATTCTTTCCCTTCTATGCATGGAAATATCATGTGCCACCCCTGCAATGATAGATATACCAGTTGTTAATTTAGCTATTGTGTCTGAAGGTGATGGCAAATCTACCTGCGAATTGATGTTCTGGATACAGGCTTCAGCATTTTTTAGGAAAATGTTAGTTTGCAATCCCTGCATCATCTTATCAGAGGTTCTCACTGTACTCCTGAGGTTGCCCCACAACTTTTGATTCACTCTGATCTGCGTCAGATAATTACAGTTTTTAGATGTGGGGAACAATTCGTTTTTTTCAGCAATCAAGGTTTTAGGCATACCAGAGATAAGAACTGTGTCAACACGCTTAGCTAAATTGCCGTCAATGGGGGATCCGCGAGATTCAGCTTACTGACCTGAGCAGCGATGTTCAAAAGACAGCTCATACCCTCTTGTTTAGATGGCGTGTTCTTGAGAGGCGAACAGTGAGGGTCCTCTACAAACGGAGCCACGTGATCTGTTTCTGACAGCTCCCAATCATCTTAATCTGACGTATCCCCGTCCTCTGACATATCGCCATATGGATTGTCATCTCCTGTAATATTACTTGCTCGTAGCTTGTACAAAAAGGGCGAAAAAGTGGTCATCATATCTGTCAACGACGCCAGTTGTTCCCGCATACTGTTCAAGTCTTTCCTGAACTCGTCATTGGCGTTGTTTTTTTGATTGTCACTCTTGCTTCGTTTTGTTTACGTCCGCCATCTTTGTTATTATGCGCATGTCCACTCGTGCGCTCACGCGAGGTCTCGTGACGAGATCTCTTGCGAGACTGGCTGTGTTGATCGTGTGACCTGGAAGCCTCGGTGTGAGCCGACCTGGCCCTGGAGTCATGTGACTTGGACGTCCCAGCGCGTTCTGACCCAGCACTAGAGTCACGTGATCTGGACGGTCCGGCAAGATCTGACACGGAAAGTATGTCAACAACGCCATATTGTCTGTCCACCCTATCAGTACCACTTGCACCAGGGCTGCTTTTAAGCGAACCGATTGAGGGCCTCACTCGATTCGAGGACGCGGAGTCATCGATGTTCGAGGATGAACGCCTTATTGTAATGTTTTCTGCAGACTCCTCTTGACGCGAGTCTGAATCGGAGCAAATCGGCCCCTGGCCATGTTGCTCGGTTGGCTGTCCCATGCTGGGGCTGTGCTGCTACATCTCTGCGAGAATGCTGCCAACCACATCGACTGCCTTGTCAGCCGCTTTTGCCATAGAAAACAAGGCAAAACCACTTATAGGCACGACAAACCACTATTCCACAAGGAATAAGTTGTGGTAAAATTGAAATTAGAAAGTCCTTCTTTATCCGTGGAAATTTGTGAAAAAATTGTCCGTGTAACGAGAGTAAGGCTTATCCTATGGAACGCTAACGCAAGATGATCTATGCGCATGCGCACGCATCTCTCGTAGAATCCTGTGATGCCGGATGAGAGTAAAATGTAGCGGTAAGTGTAGCGAATAGTTGAGCATAGCGTAACCGCTGCTTATGGAGCGTTGTTCCAGTGCGAATGATGAAATGTCTTCGGACAAACCCGGAGCATATCTATGTCGAAAATCACGGCAATCCATACGGTGTTGTAAGAAGATATACAAAAAACCACACAAATCGCGTTACGTTATTAATATATAAATCCATTATATAAATATGGCGTTATGCATGAAAATCTTTAAATGAGAATTTTTCAGAGAATTTGATATGATAAATGAAAGGGTGTTTATATGAAAAAAAAGTATAATATGTAGAACATCGCTCTCTCCGAGCCCTTCAATCCGCCAGTAAAGGAAGCTGAGCTATCGTGCACATGGTCGGGCAATCCCGCCGTGCAAAAGTTCGTGGTATATATTTTGTTGAACATCGCTATTTAAAATTGCCCATTGAGCCCGTCAACCCGCCAGTAAAGGAATCTGTCATCTTGCATGGTAGTACAGTCGCGCTGAGACGTGATCTCGATTATAGCATTCCCTGGATTCCCATACTCCCACACAATATCTAAGCACTCATTCACATGGCCGGGCAATCCCGTTGCCAAAATGTTCCTCGTAGCGTTATAATATGTAGTATATGTAATGGCTGTATATTTTTTAAATACCTTTCATGTTTGAAAGATGAGCTAATGTTTTCCAGTGAGACAGTCACTGTATTCGGGCAGGGTGTTAAACCCGGACCCCACGGACACCGGACCCCAAAGAAAAATATGTAATTCTTAAAACACACGTGGTAATTTGTCCAGATATTTTAGCAGAAATATGTTATATTATGTTTGGTAAAAACGTAAAATAAGTCTGCTTTGCAACAAAATTTGATAATTAACACTGACGGACCATGACGCATGGACCTGATGGATCACACGGGCTGTTTTACCTCGTTTCACCATTTCTTTAGTACATATTTTTACATCACGTTTAGCCACAACACCAATGTGAGTTATTATTGTGATTTTATCTGTATTCTTACTTTTTTTTATTTAGTTTTATACTTGCTATTTATTTCATTTTGGTATATTTCAAAAAGTATAATATTTAAAATAATTTACACAATCATTATTTTTTAACCTGGAGTTGCTCGAAATGCAAGTAACCAACAATTCCTTTTTGTAACTATATTTCTGCCAGCTTTAAACTGTATGGTTGTTATAAATGGAACACGAAACCTGTTTTTATGTGAAGCTCTAATGTATCGTTCTCAGGTCTCTTCAAATATATCTCCCCCAGTGTGCCCGCGCTATTATTGTTTCATTTAAAATACCAAATTCATTTAAAATAACAAACAGTTATATTTAATGTGTGACATGAATGCTATTTTTCTTTTAGTCATAAATATTTAGGGACGTTGCTGGGCTCTTATATCAGTAATATGGGTGTTTTGTCGGTATAAATAATGGAAAATGGGGACTTGGTTTTTGGGATCCGGGTTTTACACACTGCCCTGCATTCACTACCGTTCATAGTATATGTATCTCGAAAATCACGGTAATCCGTGGTATCAGAGGAGATACGGAAAAATCAAATCGCCTTACGCTATTAATATATATAGTTGCATCATCTAGTAATATATATCTATTTTCAACTTTGTACTGTCAAATGATAAATCCAACATAAAAATGCTGCTAAACCTAAGGGGGCCCAGTCACCTATCTCACCTTTATAAACTTTCGGTAAACCCTTAGACTTTTCATAAAAAAAGGCCAGAAAATGTGGATAACACCGCACACAGGCTGCTTGTTTTGTTTATATCAACGTGTTTATAATATGTGGGGTCCCGCACAACAATGAAAACAAGGGCATCTAGCAGCAAGTCAACTAAGCCAGAGCTCTGCAAATGGCGTTTTGTAACAAGTGACCTTTCTACCCCCGCTTATAAACAACCTACCGCCTTAATTACATGTTTTTCCGTTTGTCAACATTTGTGTATTTACAACATGTTTTTGATAAACATGTTCACACTCTCACAAAGGCCTTATAATAACTTTTTACAGCCAAAATTATCCTTAAATCATTAATAAATACACAGAGTAAGCCAGAAATCACATCAATTCTATTTCAAAAGATGGGTGATTGGGCACTTTTAATCTTCATCAATCATTTCTGTAAAATGACCATTCATTAATTACAGATTGTCGTCGTTTGTAGGGTGTGTTATGCACGGTTTCCTGCAGTTGATCCTCACTATTTGTCACATCTGTACCCTGGTTGCCATGGCAATCTACCGCTGTTACAGAATCTTCAGTCACTCGACAGGTGAGAGCAAATAAAACAAACTAGACAACTCTTTCAGAGCGTATTCCTTCGCTTATACTTGGTTCGGTCAAAAATTTAATCAATCTTTCTTAACCTATATAGATAATCCTTCCACACATTTTAATTAAAATTTAAAAAAAAAATTTTTTCAGTAACCGTTAACAACCGAATTGGCCCTTCGGCGCATTGCTTGTCAATTTCACATATATTATGTTGTCAATCCATTGACGGCATTGCTGCATTTTACTTCTGTTTTATTAATCAGTTTTCGTCTTTTAATCAATGAAATTACTTTCTTTAATTTTTTCTCTCATTCATTTGTGTTATTCATAGAATATTACACATTGAGTTGATGATCTACTTTTACCGCTTTAAACTTTCGTCCCGTATCTGCCAGGTTCGTGTCCACACTATCAGAGTCTGAGTGGGAGTTTGAGTCCTTGAGGTTCGAGTCCACACTGTCAGAGTCCGAAGTCTGAGTGTGGACTCGAACCTCAAGGACTGAGACTTCACCTCGGACTCCGACAGTGTGGACTCGAACCTCAAGGACTCAGACTTCCACTCGGACTCTGACAGTGTGGACTCGAACCTCAAGGACTCAGAGTTCACCTGGACTCTGACAGAGTGGACTCGAACCTCAAGGACTCAGACTTCACCTGGACTCTGTCAGTGTGGACTCGAACCTCAAGGTCTCAGACTTTCACTCGGACTCTGACAGTGTGGACTCGAACCTCAAGGTCTCAGACTTCCACTCGGACTCTGCCAGTGTGGACTCGAACCCCAAGTACTCAGACTTCCACTCGGACTCTGTCAGTATGGACTCGAACCTCAAGGTCTCAGACTTCCACTCGGACTCTGACAGTGTGGACTCGAACCTCAAGGTCTCAGACTTCCACTCGGATTCTGACAGTGTGGACTCGAACCCCAAGGACTCAAAGTTCAGCTGGACTCTGACAGAGTGGACTCGAAAGTCAAGGACTCAGACTTCACCTGGACTCTGACAGTGTGGACTCGAAACTCAAGGTCTCAGATTTCCACTCGGACTCTGACAGTGCGGACTCGAACCTCAAGGACTCAGAGTTCACCTGGACTCTGACAGAGTGGACTCGAACCTCAAGGACTCAGACTTCACCTGGACTCTGACAGTGTGGACTCGAACCTCAAGGTCTCAGACTGCCACTCGGACTCTGACAGTGTGGACTCGAACCTCAAGGTCTCAGACTTTCACTCGGACTCTGACAGTGTGGACTCGAACCTCAAGGTCTCAGACTTCCACTCGGACTATGACAGTGTGGACTCGGACCCCAAGGACTCAGACTTCCACTCGGACTCTGTTAGTGTGGACTCGAACCTCAAGGTCTCAGACTTTCACTCGGACTCTGACAGTGTGGACTCGAACCTCAAGGTCTCAGACTTCCGCTCGGATTCTGACAGTGTGGACTCAAACCCCAAGGACTCAAAGTTCAGCTGGACTCTGACAGAGTGGATTCGAACCTCAAGGACTCAGACTTCACCTGGACTCTGACAGTGTGGACTCGAACCTCAAGGTCTCAGACTGCCACTCGGACTCTGACAGTGTGGACTCGAACCTTAAGGTCTCAGACTTTCACTCGGACTCTGACAGTGTGGACTCGAACCTCACGGTCTCAGACTTCCACTCGGA
Organism: Sipunculus nudus; assembly: GCA_026874595.1. Classification (NCBI taxonomy): domain Eukaryota; kingdom Metazoa; phylum Annelida; class Sipuncula; order Golfingiida; family Sipunculidae; genus Sipunculus; species Sipunculus nudus. The sequence continues at coordinate 61,925,064 of CM049318.1, forward strand.
CTCTGCCAGTGTGGACTCGAACCCCAAGTACTGAGACTTCACCTGGACTCTGTCAGTGTGGACTCGAACCTCAAGGTCTCAGACTGCCACTCGGACTCTGACAGTGTGGACTCGAACCTCAAGGTCTCAGACTTTCACTCGGACTCTGACAGTGTGGACTCGAACCTCAAGGTCTCAGACTTCCACTCGGACTCTGCCAGTGTGGACTCGAACCCCAAGTACTCAGACTTCCACTCGGACTCTGTCAGTGTGGACTCGAACCTCAAGGTCTCAGACTTCCACTCGGACTCTGACAGTGTGGACTCGAACCTCAAGGTCTCAGACTGCCACTCGGACTCTGACAGTGTGGACTCGAACCTCAAGGTCTCAGACTTCCACTCGGATTCTGACAGTGTGGACTCGAACCCCAAGGACTCAAAGTTCAGCTGGACTCTGACAGAGTGGACTCGAAAGTCAAGGACTCAGACTTCACCTGGACTCTGACAGTGTGGACTCGAAACTCAAGGTCTCAGATTTCCACTCGGACTCTGACAGTGCGGACTCGAACCTCAAGGACTCAGAGTTCACCTGGACTCTGACAGAGTGGACTCGAACCTCAAGGACTCAGACTTCACCTGGACTCTGACAGTGTGGACTCGAACCTCAAGGTCTCAGACTGCCACTTGGACTCTGACAGTGTGGACTCGAACCTCAAGGTCTCAGACTTTCACTCGGACTATGACAGTGTGGACTCGAACCCCAAGGACTCAGACTTCCACTCGGACTCTGTTAGTGTGGACTCGAACCTCAAGGTCTCAGACTTTCACTCGGACTCTGACAGTGTGGACTCGAACCTCAAGGTCTCAGACTTCCGCTCGGATTCTGACAGTGTGGACTCAAACCCCAAGGACTCAAAGTTCAGCTGGACTCTGACAGAGTGGACTCGAACCTCAAGGACTCAGACTTCACCTGGACTCTGACAGTGTGGACTCGAACCTCAAGGTCTCAGATTTCCGCTCGGATTCTGACAGTGTGGACTCGAACCCCAAGGACTCAGACTTCACCTGGACTCTGACAGTGTGGACTCGAACCTCAAGGTCTCAGACTTCCACTCGGACTCTGCCAGTGTGGACTCGAACCCCAAGTACTCAGACTTCCACTCGGACTCTGTCAGTGTGGACTCGAACCTCAAGGTCTCAGACTTCCACTCGGACTCTGACAGTGTGGACTCGAACCTCAAGGTCTCAGACTGCCACTCGGACTCTGACAGTGTGGACTCGAACCTCAAGGTCTCAGACTTCCACTCGGATTCTGACAGTGTGGACTCGAACCCCAAGGACTCAAAGTTCAGCTGGACTCTGACAGAGTGGACTCGAAAGTCAAGGACTCAGACTTCACCTGGACTCTGACAGTGTGGACTCGAAACTCAAGGTCTCAGATTTCCACTCGGACTCTGACAGTGCGGACTCGAACCTCAAGGACTCAGAGTTCACCTGGACTCTGACAGAGTGGACTCGAACCTCAAGGACTCAGACTTCACCTGGACTCTGACAGTGTGGACTCGAACCTCAAGGTCTCAGACTGCCACTTGGACTCTGACAGTGTGGACTCGAACCTCAAGGTCTCAGACTTTCACTCGGACTATGACAGTGTGGACTCGAACCCCAAGGACTCAGACTTCCACTCGGACTCTGTTAGTGTGGACTCGAACCTCAAGGTCTCAGACTTTCACTCGGACTCTGACAGTGTGGACTCGAACCTCAAGGTCTCAGACTTCCGCTCGGATTCTGACAGTGTGGACTCAAACCCCAAGGACTCAAAGTTCAGCTGGACTCTGACAGAGTGGACTCGAACCTCAAGGACTCAGACTTCACCTGGACTCTGACAGTGTGGACTCGAACCTCAAGGTCTCAGATTTCCGCTCGGATTCTGACAGTGTGGACTCGAACCCCAAGGACTCAGACTTCACCTGGACTCTGACAGTGTGGACTCGAACCTCAAGGTCTCAGACTTCCACTCGGACTCTGACAGTGCGGACTCGAGCCCCAAGGACTCATACTTCCACTCGGACTCTCTGACAGTGTGGACTCGAACCTCAAGGTCTCAGACTTCCACTCGGACTCTGACAGTGCGGACTCGAACCCCAAGGACTCATACTTCCACTCGGACTCTCTGACAGTGTGGACTCGAACCTCAAGTTCTCAGACTTCCACTCGGATTTTGACAGTGTGGACTCGAACCTCAAAGTCTCAGACTTCCACTCGGACTCTGACAGTGTGGACTCGAACCCCAAGGACTCAGACTTCACCTTGACTCTGACAGTGTGGACTCGAACCTCAAGGTCTCAGACTTCCAGTCGCACTCTGACAGTGTGGACTCGAACCTCAATGTCTCAGACTTCCACTCGGACTCTGACAGTCTGGACTCGGACCTCAAGGATTCCGAGTTCACCTGGACTCTGACAGTGTGGACTCGAACCCCAAGGACTCAAAGTTCAGCTGGACTCTGACAGAGTGGACTCGAACCTCAAGGACTCAGACTTCACCTGGACTTCAAGTGTGGACTCGAACCTCAAGGTCTCAGATTTCCACTCAGACTCTGACAGTGCGGACTCGAACCTCAAGGACTCAGAGTTCACCTGGACTCTGACAGAGTGGACTCGAACCTCAAGGACTCAAAGTTCAGCTGGACTCTGACAGAGTGGACTCGAACCTCAAGGACTCAGACTTCACCTGGACTCTGACAGTGTGGACTCGAACCTCAAGGTCTCAGATTTCCACTCGGACTCTGACAGTGCGGACTCGAACCTCAATGACTCAGAGTTCACCTGGACTCTGACAGAGTGGACTCGAACCTCAAGGACTCAGACTTCACCTGGACTCTGACAGTGTGGACTCGAACCTCAAGGTCTCAGACTGCCACTCGGACTATGACAGTGTAGACTCGAACCTCAAGGTCTCAGACTTTCACTCGGACTCTGACAGTGTGGACTCGAACCTCAAGGTCTCAGACTTCCACTCGGACTCTGACAGTGTGGACTCGAACCCCAAGGACTCAGACTTCCACTCGGACTCTGTCAGTGTGGACTCGAACCTCAAGGTCTCAGACTTCCACTCGGATTCTGTCAGTGTGGACTCGAACCTCAAGGTCTCAGACTTCAACTCGGATTCTGACAGTGTGGACTCGAACCCCAAGGACTCAAAGTTCAGCTGGACTCTGACAGAGTGGACTCGAACCTCAAGGACTCAGACTTCACCTGGACTCTGACAGTGTGGACTCGAACCTCAAGGTCTCAGATTTCCACTCGGACTCTGACAATGCGGACTCGAACCCCAAGAACTCTTACTTCCACTCGGACTCTGACAGAGTGGACTCGAACCTCAAGGACTCAGACTTCACCTGGACTCTGACAGTGTGGACTCGAACCTCAAGGTCTCAGACTTCCACTCGGACTCTGACAGTGTGGACTCGAACCCCAAGGACTCATACTTCCACTCGGACTCTCTGACAGTGTGGACTCGAACCTCAAGGTCTCAGACTTCCACTCGAATTTTGACAGTGTGGACTCGAACCTCAAGGTCTCAGACTTCCACTCGGACTCTGACAGTGTGGACTCGAACCTCAAGGTCTCAGACTTCCACTCGGACTCTGACAGTGCGGACTCGAACCCCAAGGACTCAGACTTCCACTCGGACTCTCTGACAGTGTGGACTCGAACCTCAAGGTCTCAGACTGCCACTCGGACTCTGACAGTGTGGACTCGAACCTCAAGCTCTCAGACTTTCACTCGGACTCTGACAGTGTGGACTCGAACCTCAAGTTCTCAGACTTCCACTCGGACTATGACAGTGTGGACTCGAACCCCAAGGACTCAGACTTCCACTCGGACTCTGTTAGTGTGGACTCGAACCTCAAGGTCTCAGACTTTCACTCGGACTCTGACAGTGTGGACTCGAACCTCAAGGTCTCAGACTTCCGCTCGGATTCCGACAGTGTGGACTCAAACCCCAAGGACTCAAAGTTCAGCTGGACTCTGACAGAGTGGACTCGAACCTCAAGGACTCAGACTTCACCTGGACTCTGACAGTGTGGACTCGAACCTCAAGGTCTCAGATTTCCGCTCGGATTCTGACAGTGCGGACTCGAACCTCAAGGACTCAGACTTCACCTGGACTCTGACAGTGTGGACTCGAACCTCAAGGTCTCAGACTTCCACTCGGACTCTGACAGTGCGGACTCGAACCCCAAGGACTCATACTTCCACTCGGACTCTCTGACAGTGTGGACTCGAACCTTAAGGTCTCAGACTTCCACTCGGACTCTGACAGTGCGGACTCGAACCCCAAGGACTCATACTTCCACTCGGACTCTCTAACAGTGTGGACTCGAACCTCAAGGTCTCAGACTTCCACTCGGATTTTGGCAGTGTGGACTCGAACCTCAAGGTCTAAGACTTCCACTCGGACTCTGACAGTGTGGACTCGAACCCCAAGGACTCAGACTTCACCTTGACTCTGACAGTGTGGACTCGAACCTCAAGGTCTCAGACTTCCAGTCGCACTCTGACAGTGTGGACTCGAACCTCAAGGTCTCAGATTTCCGCTCGGATTCTGACAGTGCGGACTCGAACCTCAAGGACTCAGACTTCCACTCGGACTCTGACAGTGCGGACTCGAACCCCAAGGACTCATACTTCCACTCGGACTCTCTAACAGTGTGGACTCGAACCTCAAGGTCTCAGACTTCCACTCGGACTCTGACAGTGCGGACTCGAACCCCAAGGACTCATACTTCCACTCGGACTCTCTGACAGTGTGGACTCGAACCTCAAGGTCTCAGACTTCCACTCGGATTTTGACAGTGTGGACTCGAACTTTAAGGTCTCAGACTTCCACTCGGACTCTGACAGTGTGGACTCGAACCCCAAGGACTCAAAGTTCAGCTGGACTCTGACAGAGTAGACTCGAACCTCAAGGACTCAGACTTCACCTGGACTCTGACAGTGTGGACTCGAACCTCAAGGTCTCAGATTTCCACTCGGACTCTGACAGTGCGGACTCGAACCTCAAGGACTCAGAGTTCACCTGGACTCTGACAGAGTGGACTCGAACCTCAAGGACTCAAAGTTCAGCTGGACTCTGACAGAGTGGACTCGAACCTCAAGGACTCAGACTTCACCTGGACTCTGACAGTGTGGACTCGAACCTCAAGGTCTCAGATTTCCATTCGGACTCTGACAGTGCGGACTCGAACCTCAAGGACTCAGAGTTCACCTGGACTCTGACAGAGTGGACTCGAACCTCAAGGACTCAGACTTCACCTTGACTCTGATAGTGTGGACTCGAACCTCAAGGTCTCAGACTGCCACTCGGACTATGACAGTGTGGACTCGAACCTCAAGGTCTCAGACTTCCACTCGGACTCTGACAGTGTGGACTCGAACCCCAAGGACTCAGACTTCCACTCGGACTATGTCAGTGTGGACTCGAACCTCAAGGTCTCAGACTTCCACTCGGACTCTGACAGTGTGGACTCGAACCTCAAGGTCTCAGACTTCAACACGGATTCTGACAGTGTGGACTCGAACCCCAAGGACTCAAAGTTCTGCTGGATTCTGACAGAGTGGACTCGAACCTCAAGGACTCAGACTTCACTCGGACTCTGACAGTGTGGACTCGAACCTCAAGGTCTCAGATTTCCACTCGGACTCTGACAGTGCGGACTCGAACCCCAAGGACTCATACTGCCACTCGGACTCTGACAGAGTGGACTCCAACCTCAAGGACTCAGACTTCACCTGGACTCTGACAGTGTGGACTCGAACTCCAAGGACTCAAAGTTCAGCTGGACTCTGACAGAGTAGACTCGAACCTCAAGGACTCAGACTTCACCTGGACTCTGACAGTGTGGACTCGAACCTCAAGGTCTCAGATTTCCACTCGGACTCTGACAGTGCGGACTCGAACCTCAAGGACTCAGAGTTCACCTGGACTCTGACAGAGTGGACTCGAACCTCAAGGACTCAGATTTCCATTCGGACTCTGACAGTGCGGACTCGAACCTCAAGGACTCAGAGTTCACCTGGACTCTGACAGAGTGGACTCGAACCTCAAGGACTCAGACTTCACCTTGACTCTGATAGTGTGGACTCGAACCTCAAGGTCTCAGACTGCCACTCGGACTATGACAGTGTGGACTCGAACCTCAAGGTCTCAGACTTCCACTCGGACTCTGACAGTGTGGACTCGAACCCCAAGGACTCAGACTTCCACTCGGACTATGTCAGTGTGGACTCGAACCTCAAGGTCTCAGACTTCCACTCGGACTCTGACAGTGTGGACTCGAACCTCAAGGTCTCAGACTTCAACACGGATTCTGACAGTGTGGACTCGAACCCCAAGGACTCAAAGTTCAGCTGGACTCTGACAGAGTGGACTCGAACCTCAAGGACTCAGACTTCACTCGGACTCTGACAGTGTGGACTCGAACCTCAAGGTCTCAGATTTCCACTCGGACTCTGACAGTGCGGACTCGAACCCCAAGGACTCATACTGCCACTCGGACTCTGACAGAGTGGACTCCAACCTCAAGGACTCAGACTTCACCTGGACTCTGACAGTGTGGACTCGAACTTCAAGGTCTCAGACTTCCACTCGGACTCTGACAGTGCGGACTCGAACCCCAAGGACTCATACTTCAACTCGGACTCTGACAGAGTGGACTCGAACCTCAAGGACTCAGACTTCACCTGGACTCTGACAGTGTGGACTCGAACCTCAAGGTCTCAGATTTCCACTCGGACTCTGACAGTGCGGACTCGAACCCCAAGGACTCATACTTCCACTCGGACTCTGACAGAGTGGACTCGAACCTCAAGGACTCAGACTTCACCTGGACTCTGACAGTGTGGACTCGAACCTCAAGGTCTCAGACTTCCACTCGGACTCTGACAGTGCGGACTCGAACCCCAAGGACTCATACTTCCACTCGGACTCTCTGACAGTGTGGACTCGAACCTCAAGGTCTCAGACTTCCACTCGAATTTTGACAGTGTGGACTCGAACCTCAAGGTCTCAGACTTCCACTCGGACTCTGACAGTGTGGACTCGAACCTCAAGGTCTCAGACTGCCACTCGGACTCTGACAGTGTGGACTCGAACCTCAAGGTCTCAGACTTTCACTCGGACTCTGACAGTGTGGACTCGAACCTCAAGGTCTCAGACTTCCACTCGGACTCTGACAGTGTGGACTCAAACCCCAAGGACTCAGACTTCCACTCAGATCTGTCAGTGTGGACTCGAACCTCAAGGTCTCAGACTTTCACTCGGACTCTGACAGTGTGGACTCGAACCTCAAGGTCTCAGACTTCCACTCGGACTCTGACAGTGTGGACTCGAACCCCAAGGACTCAGAGTTCAGCTGGACTCTGACAGAGTGGACTCGAACTTTAAGTTTTCAGACTTCACCTGGACTCTGAAAGTGTGGACCCGAACCTCAAGTTTTCAGACTTGCACTCGGACTCTGACAGTGCGGACTCGAACCCCAAGGACTCATACTTCCACTCGGACTCTGACAGTGTGGACTCGAACCTCAAGGTCTCAGACTTCCACTCGGATTTTGACAGTGTGGACTTGAACCTCAAGGTCTCAGACTTTCACCCGGACTCTGACAGTGTGGACTCGAACCTCAAGGTCTCAGACTTCCACTCGGACTCTGACAGTGTGGACTCGAACCCCAAGGACTCAGACTACCGCTCGGACTCTGTCAATGTGGACTCGAACCTCAAGGTCTCAGACTTCCACTCGGACTCTGACAGTGTGGACTCGAACCTCAAGGTCTCAGACTTCAACTCGGATTCTGACAGTTTGGACTCGAACCCCATGGACTCAAAGTTCAGCTGGACTCTGACAGAGTGGACTCGAACCTCAAGGACTCAGACTTCACCTGGACTCTGACAGTGTGGACTCGAACCTCAAGGTCTCAGATTTCCACTCGGACTCTGACAGTGCGGACTCGAACCCCAAGGACTCATACTTCCACTCGGACTCTGACAGTGTGGACTCGAACCTCAAGGTCTCAGACTGCCACTCGGACTCTGACAGTGTGGACTCGAACCTCAAGGTCTCAGACTTTCACTCGGACTCTGACAGTGTGGACTCGAACCTCAAGGTCTCAGACTTCCACCCGGACTCTGACAGTGTGGACTCGAACCCCAAGGACTCAGACTTCCACTCGGACTCTGTCAGTGTGGACTCGAACCTCAAGGTCTCAGATTCCCACTCGGACTCTGAGAGTGTGGACTCGAACCTCAAGGTCTCAGACTTCCACTCGGATTCTGACAATGTGGACTCGAACCCCAAGGACTCAGAGTTCAGCTGGAATCTGACAGAGTGGACTCGAACCTCAAGGTCTCAGATTTCCACTCGGACTCTGACAGTGCGGACTCGAACCTCAAGGACTCAGAGTTCACCTGGACTCTGACAGAGTGGACTCGAACCTCAAGGACTCAGACTTCACCTTGACATTGATAGTGTGGACTCGAACCTCAAGGTCTCAGACTGCCACTCGGACTATGACAGTGTGGACTCGAACCTCAAGGTCTCAGACTTCCACTCGGACTCTGACAGTGTGGACTCGAACCCCAAGGACTCAGACTTCCACTCGGACTATGTCAGTGTGGACTCGAACCTCAAGGTCTCAGACTTCCACTCGGACTCTGACAGTGTGGACTCGAACCTCAAGGTCTCAGACTTCAACACGGATTCTGACAGTGTGGACTCGATCCCCAAGGACTCAAACTTCAGCTGGACTCTGACAGAGTGGACTCGAACCTCAAGGACTCAGACTTCACTCGGACTCTGACAGTGTGGACTCGAACCTCAAGGTCTCAGATTTCCACTCGGACTCTGACAGTGCAAACTCGAACCTCAAGGACTCAGAGTTCACCTGGACTCTGACAGAGTGGACTCGAACCTCAAGGACTCAGACTTCACCTGGACTCTGACAGTGTGGAATCGAACCTCAAGGTCTCAAACTTGACTCTGACAGTGTGGACTCGAACCCCAAAGACTCATACTTCCACTCGGACTCTGACAGTGTGGACTCGAACCTCAAGGTCTCAGACTTCCACTCGGACTCTGACAGTGTGGACTCGAACCTCAAGGTCTCAGACTTCAACTCGGATTCTGACAGTTTGGACTCGAACCCCATGGACTCAAAGTTCAGCTGGACTCTGACAGAGTAGACTCGAACCTCAAGGACTCAGACTTCACCTGGACTCTGACAGTGTGGACTCGAACCTCAAGGTCTCAGATTTCCACTCGGACTCTGACAGTGCGGACTCGAACCCCAAGGACTCATACTTCCACTCGGACTCTGACAGTGTGGACTCGAACCTCAAGGTCTCAGACTGCCACTCGGACTCTGACAGTGTGGACTCGAACCTCAAGGTCTCAGACTTTCACTCGGACTCTGACAGTGTGGACTCGAACCTCAAGGTCTCAGACTTCCACTCGGACTCTGACAGTGTGGACTCGAACCCCAAGGACTCAGACTTCCACTCGGACTCTGTCAGTGTGGACTCGAACCTCAAGGTCTCAGATTCCCACTCGGACTCTGAGAGTGTGGACTCGAACCTCAAGGTCTCAGACTTCCACTCGGATTCTGACAATGTGGACTCGAACCCCAAGGACTCAGAGTTCACCTGGACTCTGACAGAGTGGACTCGAACCTCAAGGACTCAGACTTCACCTTGACATTGATAGTGTGGACTCGAACCTCAAGGTCTCAGACTTCCACTCGAACTCTGTCAGTGTGGACTCGAACCTCAAGTCCCTGACTTCCACTCGGACTCTGACAGTGTGGACTCGAACCTCAAGGTCTCAGACTTCCACTCGGATTCTGACAGTGTGGACTCGAACCCCAAGGACTCAAAGTTCAGCTGGACTCTGACAGAGTGGACTCGAAAGTCAAGGAATCAGACTTCACCTGGACTCTGACAGTGTGGACTCGAACCTCAAGGTCTCAGATTTCCACTCGGACTCTGACAGTGCGGACTCGAACCTCAAGGACTCAGAGTTCACCTGGACTCTGACAGAGTGGACTCGAACCTCAAGGACTCAGACTTCACCTGGACTCTGACAGTGTGGACTCGAACCTCAAGGTCTCAGACTGCCACTCGGACTCTGACAGTGTGGACTCGAACCTCAATGTCTCAGACTTTCACTCGGACTCTGACAGTGTGGACTCGAACCTCAAGGTCTCAGACTTCCACTCGGACTCTGACAGTGTGGACTCGAACCCCAAGGACTCATACTTCCACTCGGACTCTGACAGTGTGGACTCGAACCTCAAGGTCTCAGACTTCCACTCGGATTTTGACAGTGTGGACTCGAACCTCAAGGTCTCAGACTTCCACTCGGACTCTGACAGAGTGGACTCGAACCTCAAGGACTCAGACTTCACCTGGACTCTGACAGTGTGGACTCGAACCTCAAGGTCTCAGATTTCCACTCGGACTCTGACAGTGCGGACTCGAACCCCAAGGACTCATACTTCCACTCGGACTCTGACAGTGTGGACTCGAACCTCAAGGTCTCAGACTGCCACTCGGACTCTGACAGTGTGGACTCGAACCTCAAGGTCTCAGACTTTCACTCGGACTCTGACAGTGTGGACTCGAACCTCAAGGTCTCAGACTTCCACTCGGACTCTGACAGTGTGGACTCGAACCCCAAGGACTCAGACTTCCACTCGGACTCTGTCAGTGTGGACTCGAACCTCAAGGTCTCAGATTCCCACTCGGACTCTGAGAGTGTGGACTCGAACCTCAAGGTCTCAGACTTCCACTCGGATTCTGACAATGTGGACTCGAACCCCAAGGACTCAGAGTTCAGCTGGAATCTGACAGAGTGGACTCGAACCTCAAGGTCTCAGATTTCCACTCGGACTCTGACAGTGCGGACTCGAACCTCAAGGACTCAGAGTTCACCTGGACTCTGACAGAGTGGACTCGAACCTCAAGGACTCAGACTTCACCTTGACATTGATAGTGTGGACTCGAACCTCAAGGTCTCAGACTGCCACTCGGACTATGACAGTGTGGACTCGAACCTCAAGGTCTCAGACTTCCACTCGGACTCTGACAGTGTGGACTCGAACCCCAAGGACTCAGACTTCCACTCGGACTATGTCAGTGTGGACTCGAACCTCAAGGTCTCAGACTTCCACTCGGACTCTGACAGTGTGGACTCGAACCTCAAGGTCTCAGACTTCAACACGGATTCTGACAGTGTGGACTCGATCCCCAAGGACTCAAACTTCAGCTGGACTCTGACAGAGTGGACTCGAACCTCAAGGACTCAGACTTCACTCGGACTCTGACAGTGTGGACTCGAACCTCAAGGTCTCAGATTTCCACTCGGACTCTGACAGTGCAAACTCGAACCTCAAGGACTCAGAGTTCACCTGGACTCTGACAGAGTGGACTCGAACCTCAAGGACTCAGACTTCACCTGGACTCTGACAGTGTGGAATCGAACCTCAAGGTCTCAAACTTGACTCTGACAGTGTGGACTCGAACCCCAAAGACTCATACTTCCACTCGGACTCTGACAGTGTGGACTCGAACCTCAAGGTCTCAGACTTCCACTCGGATTTTGACAGTGTGGACTCGAACCTCAAGGTCTCAAACTTCCACTCGGACTCTGACAGTGTTGACTCGAACCTCAAGGTCTCAGACTTCCACTCGGACTCTGACAGTGTGGACTCGAACCTCAAGGTCTCAGACTTTCACTCGGACTCTGACAGTGTGGACTCGAACCTCAAGGTCTCAGACTTCCACTCGGACTCTGTCAGTGTGGACTCGAACCTCAAGGTCTCATACTTCCACTCGGACTCTGACAGTGTGGACTCGAACCTCAAGGTCTCAGACTTCCACTCGGATTCTGACAGTGTGGACTCGAACCCCAAGGACTCAAAGTTCAGCTGGACTCTGACAGAGTGGACTTGAACCTCAAGGACTCAGACTTCACCTGGACTCTGACAGTGTGGACTCGAACCTAAAGGTCTCAGATTTCCACTCGGACTCTGACAGTGCGGACTCGAACCCCAAGGACTCATACTTCCACTCGGACTCTGACAGTGTGGACTCGAACCTCAAGGTCTAAGACTGCCACTCGGACTCTGACAGTGTGGACTCAAACCCCAAGGACTCAGACTTCCACTCAGATCTGTCAGTGTGGACTCGAACCTCAAGGTCTCAGACTTTCACTCGGACTCTGACAGTGTGGACTCGAACCTCAAGGTCTCAGACTTCCACTCGGACTCTGACAGTGTGGACTCGAACCCCAAGGACTCAGAGTTCAGCTGGACTCTGACAGAGTGGACTCGAACTTTAAGTTTTCAGACTTCACCTGGACTCTGAAAGTGTGGACCCGAACCTCAAGTTTTCAGACTTGCACTCGGACTCTGACAGTGCGGACTCGAACCCCAAGGACTCATACTTCCACTCGGACTCTGACAGTGTGGACTCGAACCTCAAGGTCTCAGACTTCCACTCGGATTTTGACAGTGTGGACTTGAACCTCAAGGTCTCAGACTTTCACCCGGACTCTGACAGTGTGGACTCGAACCTCAAGGTCTCAGACTTCCACTCGGACTCTGACAGTGTGGACTCGAACCCCAAGGACTCAGACTACCGCTCGGACTCTGTCAATGTGGACTCGAACCTCAAGGTCTCAGACTTCCACTCGGACTCTGACAGTGTGGACTCGAACCTCAAGGTCTCAGACTTCAACTCGGATTCTGACAGTTTGGACTCGAACCCCATGGACTCAAAGTTCAGCTGGACTCTGACAGAGTGGACTCGAACCTCAAGGACTCAGACTTCACCTGGACTCTGACAGTGTGGACTCGAACCTCAAGGTCTCAGATTTCCACTCGGACTCTGACAGTGCGGACTCGAACCCCAAGGACTCATACTTCCACTCGGACTCTGACAGTGTGGACTCGAACCTCAAGGTCTCAGACTGCCACTCGGACTCTGACAGTGTGGACTCGAACCTCAAGGTCTCAGACTTTCACTCGGACTCTGACAGTGTGGACTCGAACCTCAAGGTCTCAGACTTCCACTCGGACTCTGACAGTGTGGACTCGAACCCCAAGGACTCAGACTTCCACTCGGACTCTGTCAGTGTGGACTCGAACCTCAAGGTCTCAGATTCCCACTCGGACTCTGAGAGTGTGGACTCGAACCTCAAGGTCTCAGACTTCCACTCGGATTCTGACAATGTGGACTCGAACCCCAAGGACTCAGAGTTCAGCTGGAATCTGACAGAGTGGACTCGAACCTCAAGGTCTCAGATTTCCACTCGGACTCTGACAGTGCGGACTCGAACCTCAAGGACTCAGAGTTCACCTGGACTCTGACAGAGTGGACTCGAACCTCAAGGACTCAGACTTCACCTTGACATTGATAGTGTGGACTCGAACCTCAAGGTCTCAGACTGCCACTCGGACTATGACAGTGTGGACTCGAACCTCAAGGTCTCAGACTTCCACTCGGACTCTGACAGTGTGGACTCGAACCCCAAGGACTCAGACTTCCACTCGGACTATGTCAGTGTGGACTCGAACCTCAAGGTCTCAGACTTCCACTCGGACTCTGACAGTGTGGACTCGAACCTCAAGGTCTCAGACTTCAACACGGATTCTGACAGTGTGGACTCGATCCCCAAGGACTCAAACTTCAGCTGGACTCTGACAGAGTGGACTCGAACCTCAAGGACTCAGACTTCACTCGGACTCTGACAGTGTGGACTCGAACCTCAAGGTCTCAGATTTCCACTCGGACTCTGACAGTGCAAACTCGAACCTCAAGGACTCAGAGTTCACCTGGACTCTGACAGAGTGGACTCGAACCTCAAGGACTCAGACTTCACCTGGACTCTGACAGTGTGGAATCGAACCTCAAGGTCTCAAACTTGACTCTGACAGTGTGGACTCGAACCCCAAAGACTCATACTTCCACTCGGACTCTGACAGTGTGGACTCGAACCTCAAGGTCTCAGACTTCCACTCGGACTCTGACAGTGTGGACTCGAACCTCAAGGTCTCAGACTTCAACTCGGATTCTGACAGTTTGGACTCGAACCCCATGGACTCAAAGTTCAGCTGGACTCTGACAGAGTAGACTCGAACCTCAAGGACTCAGATTTCCACTCGGACTCTGACAGTGCGGACTCGAACCCCAAGGACTCATACTTCCACTCGGACTCTGACAGTGTGGACTCGAACCTCAAGGTCTCAGACTGCCACTCGGACTCTGACAGTGTGGACTCGAACCTCAAGGTCTCAGACTTTCACTCGGACTCTGACAGTGTGGACTCGAACCTCAAGGTCTCAGACTTCCACTCGGACTCTGACAGTGTGGACTCGAACCCCAAGGACTCAGACTTCCACTCGGACTCTGTCAGTGTGGACTCGAACCTCAAGGTCTCAGATTCCCACTCGGACTCTGAGAGTGTGGACTCGAACCTCAAGGTCTCAGACTTCCACTCGGATTCTGACAATGTGGACTCGAACCCCAAGGACTCAGAGTTCAGCTGGAATCTGACAGAGTGGACTCGAACCTCAAGGTCTCAGATTTCCACTCGGACTCTGACAGTGCGGACTCGAACCTCAAGGACTCAGAGTTCACCTGGACTCTGACAGAGTGGACTCGAACCTTAAGGACTCAGACTTCACCTTGACATTGATAGTGTGGACTCGAACCTCAAGGTCTCAGACTGCCACTCGGACTATGACAGTGTGGACTCGAACCTCAAGGTCTCAGACTTCCACTCGGACTCTGACAGTGTGGACTCGAACCCCAAGGACTCAGACTTCCACTCGGACTATGTCAGTGTGGACTCGAACCTCAAGGTCTCAGACTTCCACTCGGACTCTGACAGTGTGGACTCGAACCTCAAGGTCTCAGACTTCAACACGGATTCTGACAGTGTGGACTCGATCCCCAAGGACTCAAACTTCAGCTGGACTCTGACAGAGTGGACTCGAACCTCAAGGACTCAGACTTCACTCGGACTCTGACAGTGTGGACTCGAACCTCAAGGTCTCAGATTTCCACTCGGACTCTGACAGTGCAAACTCGAACCTCAAGGACTCAGAGTTCACCTGGACTCTGACAGAGTGGACTCGAACCTCAAGGACTCAGACTTCACCTGGACTCTGACAGTGTGGAATCGAACCTCAAGGTCTCAAACTTGACTCTGACAGTGTGGACTCGAACCCCAAAGACTCATACTTCCACTCGGACTCTGACAGTGTGGACTCGAACCTCAAGGTCTCAGACTTCCACTCGGATTTTGACAGTGTGGACTCGAACCTCAAGGTCTCAAACTTCCACTCGGACTCTGACAGTGTGGACTCGAACCTCAAGGTCTCAGACTTCCACTCGGACTCTGACAGTGTGGACTCGAACCTCAAGGTCTCAGACTTTCACTCGGACTCTGACAGTGTGGACTCGAACCTCAAGGTCTCAGACTTCCACTCGGACTCTGTCAGTGTGGACTCGAACCTCAAGGTCTCATACTTTCACTCGGACTCTGACAGTGTGGACTCGAACCTCAAGGTCTCAGACTTCCACTCGGATTCTGACAGTGTGGACTCGAACCCCAAGGACTCAAAGTTCAGCTGGACTCTGACAGAGTGGACTTGAACCTCAAGGACTCAGACTTCACCTGGACTCTGACAGTGTGGACTCGAACCTAAAGGTCTCAGATTTCCACTCGGACTCTGACAGTGCGGACTCGAACCCCAAGGACTCATACTTCCACTCGGACTCTGACAGTGTGGACTCGAACCTCAAGGTCTAAGACTGCCACTCGGACTCTGACAGTGTGGACTCGAACCTTTAAGGTCTCAGACTTTCACTCGGACTCTGACAGTGTGGACTCGAACCTCAAGGTCTCAGACTTTCACTCGGACTCTGACAGTGTGGACTCGAACCTCAAGGTCTCAGACTTCCACTCGGACTCTGACAGTGTGGACTCGAACCCCAAGGACTCAGACTTCCACTCGGACTCTGTCAGTGTGGACTCGAACCTCAAGGTCTCAGATTCCCACTCGGACTCTGAGAGTGTGGACTCGAACCTCAAGGTCTCAGACTTCCACTCGGATTCTGACAATGTGGACTCGAACCCCAAGGACTCAGAGTTCAGCTGGAATCTGACAGAGTGGACTCGAACCTCAAGGTCTCAGATTTCCACTCGGACTCTGACAGTGCGGACTCGAACCTCAAGGACTCAGAGTTCACCTGGACTCTGACAGAGTGGACTCGAACCTCAAGGACTCAGACTTCACCTTGACATTGATAGTGTGGACTCGAACCTCAAGGTCTCAGACTGCCACTCGGACTATGACAGTGTGGACTCGAACCTCAAGGTCTCAGACTTCCACTCGGACTCTGACAGTGTGGACTCGAACCCCAAGGACTCAGACTTCCACTCGGACTATGTCAGTGTGGACTCGAACCTCAAGGTCTCAGACTTCCACTCGGACTCTGACAGTGTGGACTCGAACCTCAAGGTCTCAGACTTCAACACGGATTCTGACAGTGTGGACTCGATCCCCAAGGACTCAAACTTCAGCTGGACTCTGACAGAGTGGACTCGAACCTCAAGGACTCAGACTTCACTCGGACTCTGACAGTGTGGACTCGAACCTCAAGGTCTCAGATTTCCACTCGGACTCTGACAGTGCAAACTCGAACCTCAAGGACTCAGAGTTCACCTGGACTCTGACAGAGTGGACTCGAACCTCAAGGACTCAGACTTCACCTG
Organism: Sipunculus nudus; assembly: GCA_026874595.1. NCBI lineage: Eukaryota > Metazoa > Annelida > Sipuncula > Golfingiida > Sipunculidae > Sipunculus > Sipunculus nudus. Next base: position 61,941,884 of record CM049318.1, read on the forward strand.
GACTCTGACAGTGTGGAATCGAACCTCAAGGTCTCAAACTTGACTCTGACAGTGTGGACTCGAACCCCAAAGACTCATACTTCCACTCGGACTCTGACAGTGTGGACTCGAACCTCAAGGTCTCAGACTTCCACTCGGATTTTGACAGTGTGGACTCGAACCTCAAGGTCTCAAACTTCCACTCGGACTCTGACAGTGTGGACTCGAACCTCAAGGTCTCAGACTTCCACTCGGACTCTGACAGTGTGGACTCGAACCTCAAGGTCTCAGACTTTCACTCGGACTCTGACAGTGTGGACTCGAACCTCAAGGTCTCAGACTTCCACTCGGACTCTGTCAGTGTGGACTCGAACCTCAAGGTCTCATACTTCCACTCGGACTCTGACAGTGTGGACTCGAACCTCAAGGTCTCAGACTTCCACTCGGATTCTGACAGTGTGGACTCGAACCCCAAGGACTCAAAGTTCAGCTGGACTCTGACAGAGTGGACTTGAACCTCAAGGACTCAGACTTCACCTGGACTCTGACAGTGTGGACTCGAACCTAAAGGTCTCAGATTTCCACTCGGACTCTGACAGTGCGGACTCGAACCCCAAGGACTCATACTTCCACTCGGACTCTGACAGTGTGGACTCGAACCTCAAGGTCTAAGACTGCCACTCGGACTCTGACAGTGTGGACTCAAACCCCAAGGACTCAGACTTCCACTCAGATCTGTCAGTGTGGACTCGAACCTCAAGGTCTCAGACTTTCACTCGGACTCTGACAGTGTGGACTCGAACCTCAAGGTCTCAGACTTCCACTCGGACTCTGACAGTGTGGACTCGAACCCCAAGGACTCAGAGTTCAGCTGGACTCTGACAGAGTGGACTCGAACTTTAAGTTTTCAGACTTCACCTGGACTCTGAAAGTGTGGACCCGAACCTCAAGTTTTCAGACTTGCACTCGGACTCTGACAGTGCGGACTCGAACCCCAAGGACTCATACTTCCACTCGGACTCTGACAGTGTGGACTCGAACCTCAAGGTCTCAGACTTCCACTCGGATTTTGACAGTGTGGACTTGAACCTCAAGGTCTCAGACTTTCACCCGGACTCTGACAGTGTGGACTCGAACCTCAAGGTCTCAGACTTCCACTCGGACTCTGACAGTGTGGACTCGAACCCCAAGGACTCAGACTACCGCTCGGACTCTGTCAATGTGGACTCGAACCTCAAGGTCTCAGACTTCCACTCGGACTCTGACAGTGTGGACTCGAACCTCAAGGTCTCAGACTTCAACTCGGATTCTGACAGTTTGGACTCGAACCCCATGGACTCAAAGTTCAGCTGGACTCTGACAGAGTGGACTCGAACCTCAAGGACTCAGACTTCACCTGGACTCTGACAGTGTGGACTCGAACCTCAAGGTCTCAGATTTCCACTCGGACTCTGACAGTGCGGACTCGAACCCCAAGGACTCATACTTCCACTCGGACTCTGACAGTGTGGACTCGAACCTCAAGGTCTCAGACTGCCACTCGGACTCTGACAGTGTGGACTCGAACCTCAAGGTCTCAGACTTTCACTCGGACTCTGACAGTGTGGACTCGAACCTCAAGGTCTCAGACTTCCACTCGGACTCTGACAGTGTGGACTCGAACCCCAAGGACTCAGACTTCCACTCGGACTCTGTCAGTGTGGACTCGAACCTCAAGGTCTCAGATTCCCACTCGGACTCTGAGAGTGTGGACTCGAACCTCAAGGTCTCAGACTTCCACTCGGATTCTGACAATGTGGACTCGAACCCCAAGGACTCAGAGTTCAGCTGGAATCTGACAGAGTGGACTCGAACCTCAAGGTCTCAGATTTCCACTCGGACTCTGACAGTGCGGACTCGAACCTCAAGGACTCAGAGTTCACCTGGACTCTGACAGAGTGGACTCGAACCTCAAGGACTCAGACTTCACCTTGACATTGATAGTGTGGACTCGAACCTCAAGGTCTCAGACTGCCACTCGGACTATGACAGTGTGGACTCGAACCTCAAGGTCTCAGACTTCCACTCGGACTCTGACAGTGTGGACTCGAACCCCAAGGACTCAGACTTCCACTCGGACTATGTCAGTGTGGACTCGAACCTCAAGGTCTCAGACTTCCACTCGGACTCTGACAGTGTGGACTCGAACCTCAAGGTCTCAGACTTCAACACGGATTCTGACAGTGTGGACTCGATCCCCAAGGACTCAAACTTCAGCTGGACTCTGACAGAGTGGACTCGAACCTCAAGGACTCAGACTTCACTCGGACTCTGACAGTGTGGACTCGAACCTCAAGGTCTCAGATTTCCACTCGGACTCTGACAGTGCAAACTCGAACCTCAAGGACTCAGAGTTCACCTGGACTCTGACAGAGTGGACTCGAACCTCAAGGACTCAGACTTCACCTGGACTCTGACAGTGTGGAATCGAACCTCAAGGTCTCAAACTTGACTCTGACAGTGTGGACTCGAACCCCAAAGACTCATACTTCCACTCGGACTCTGACAGTGTGGACTCGAACCTCAAGGTCTCAGACTTCCACTCGGACTCTGACAGTGTGGACTCGAACCTCAAGGTCTCAGACTTCAACTCGGATTCTGACAGTTTGGACTCGAACCCCATGGACTCAAAGTTCAGCTGGACTCTGACAGAGTAGACTCGAACCTCAAGGACTCAGATTTCCACTCGGACTCTGACAGTGCGGACTCGAACCCCAAGGACTCATACTTCCACTCGGACTCTGACAGTGTGGACTCGAACCTCAAGGTCTCAGACTGCCACTCGGACTCTGACAGTGTGGACTCGAACCTCAAGGTCTCAGACTTTCACTCGGACTCTGACAGTGTGGACTCGAACCTCAAGGTCTCAGACTTCCACTCGGACTCTGACAGTGTGGACTCGAACCCCAAGGACTCAGACTTCCACTCGGACTCTGTCAGTGTGGACTCGAACCTCAAGGTCTCAGATTCCCACTCGGACTCTGAGAGTGTGGACTCGAACCTCAAGGTCTCAGACTTCCACTCGGATTCTGACAATGTGGACTCGAACCCCAAGGACTCAGAGTTCAGCTGGAATCTGACAGAGTGGACTCGAACCTCAAGGTCTCAGATTTCCACTCGGACTCTGACAGTGCGGACTCGAACCTCAAGGACTCAGAGTTCACCTGGACTCTGACAGAGTGGACTCGAACCTTAAGGACTCAGACTTCACCTTGACATTGATAGTGTGGACTCGAACCTCAAGGTCTCAGACTGCCACTCGGACTATGACAGTGTGGACTCGAACCTCAAGGTCTCAGACTTCCACTCGGACTCTGACAGTGTGGACTCGAACCCCAAGGACTCAGACTTCCACTCGGACTATGTCAGTGTGGACTCGAACCTCAAGGTCTCAGACTTCCACTCGGACTCTGACAGTGTGGACTCGAACCTCAAGGTCTCAGACTTCAACACGGATTCTGACAGTGTGGACTCGATCCCCAAGGACTCAAACTTCAGCTGGACTCTGACAGAGTGGACTCGAACCTCAAGGACTCAGACTTCACTCGGACTCTGACAGTGTGGACTCGAACCTCAAGGTCTCAGATTTCCACTCGGACTCTGACAGTGCAAACTCGAACCTCAAGGACTCAGAGTTCACCTGGACTCTGACAGAGTGGACTCGAACCTCAAGGACTCAGACTTCACCTGGACTCTGACAGTGTGGAATCGAACCTCAAGGTCTCAAACTTGACTCTGACAGTGTGGACTCGAACCCCAAAGACTCATACTTCCACTCGGACTCTGACAGTGTGGACTCGAACCTCAAGGTCTCAGACTTCCACTCGGATTTTGACAGTGTGGACTCGAACCTCAAGGTCTCAAACTTCCACTCGGACTCTGACAGTGTGGACTCGAACCTCAAGGTCTCAGACTTCCACTCGGACTCTGACAGTGTGGACTCGAACCTCAAGGTCTCAGACTTTCACTCGGACTCTGACAGTGTGGACTCGAACCTCAAGGTCTCAGACTTCCACTCGGACTCTGTCAGTGTGGACTCGAACCTCAAGGTCTCATACTTTCACTCGGACTCTGACAGTGTGGACTCGAACCTCAAGGTCTCAGACTTCCACTCGGATTCTGACAGTGTGGACTCGAACCCCAAGGACTCAAAGTTCAGCTGGACTCTGACAGAGTGGACTTGAACCTCAAGGACTCAGACTTCACCTGGACTCTGACAGTGTGGACTCGAACCTAAAGGTCTCAGATTTCCACTCGGACTCTGACAGTGCGGACTCGAACCCCAAGGACTCATACTTCCACTCGGACTCTGACAGTGTGGACTCGAACCTCAAGGTCTAAGACTGCCACTCGGACTCTGACAGTGTGGACTCGAACCTTTAAGGTCTCAGACTTTCACTCGGACTCTGACAGTGTGGACTCGAACCTCAAGGTCTCAGACTTTCACTCGGACTCTGACAGTGTGGACTCGAACCTCAAGGTCTCAGACTTCCACTCGGACTCTGACAGTGTGGACTCGAACCCCAAGGACTCAGACTTCCACTCGGACTCTGTCAGTGTGGACTCGAACCTCAAGGTCTCAGATTCCCACTCGGACTCTGAGAGTGTGGACTCGAACCTCAAGGTCTCAGACTTCCACTCGGATTCTGACAATGTGGACTCGAACCCCAAGGACTCAGAGTTCAGCTGGAATCTGACAGAGTGGACTCGAACCTCAAGGTCTCAGATTTCCACTCGGACTCTGACAGTGCGGACTCGAACCTCAAGGACTCAGAGTTCACCTGGACTCTGACAGAGTGGACTCGAACCTCAAGGACTCAGACTTCACCTTGACATTGATAGTGTGGACTCGAACCTCAAGGTCTCAGACTGCCACTCGGACTATGACAGTGTGGACTCGAACCTCAAGGTCTCAGACTTCCACTCGGACTCTGACAGTGTGGACTCGAACCCCAAGGACTCAGACTTCCACTCGGACTATGTCAGTGTGGACTCGAACCTCAAGGTCTCAGACTTCCACTCGGACTCTGACAGTGTGGACTCGAACCTCAAGGTCTCAGACTTCAACACGGATTCTGACAGTGTGGACTCGATCCCCAAGGACTCAAACTTCAGCTGGACTCTGACAGAGTGGACTCGAACCTCAAGGACTCAGACTTCACTCGGACTCTGACAGTGTGGACTCGAACCTCAAGGTCTCAGATTTCCACTCGGACTCTGACAGTGCAAACTCGAACCTCAAGGACTCAGAGTTCACCTGGACTCTGACAGAGTGGACTCGAACCTCAAGGACTCAGACTTCACCTGGACTCTGACAGTGTGGAATCGAACCTCAAGGTCTCAAACTTGACTCTGACAGTGTGGACTCGAACCCCAAAGACTCATACTTCCACTCGGACTCTGACAGTGTGGACTCGAACCTCAAGGTCTCAGACTTCCACTCGGATTTTGACAGTGTGGACTCGAACCTCAAGGTCTCAAACTTCCACTCGGACTCTGACAGTGTGGACTCGAACCTCAAGGTCTCAGACTTCCACTCGGACTCTGACAGTGTGGACTCGAACCTCAAGGTCTCAGACTTTCACTCGGACTCTGACAGTGTGGACTCGAACCTCAAGGTCTCAGACTTCCACTCGGACTCTGTCAGTGTGGACTCGAACCTCAAGGTCTCATACTTCCACTCGGACTCTGACAGTGTGGACTCGAACCTCAAGGTCTCAGACTTCCACTCGGATTCTGACAGTGTGGACTCGAACCCCAAGGACTCAAAGTTCAGCTGGACTCTGACAGAGTGGACTTGAACCTCAAGGACTCAGACTTCACCTGGACTCTGACAGTGTGGACTCGAACCTAAAGGTCTCAGATTTCCACTCGGACTCTGACAGTGCGGACTCGAACCCCAAGGACTCATACTTCCACTCGGACTCTGACAGTGTGGACTCGAACCTCAAGGTCTAAGACTGCCACTCGGACTCTGACAGTGTGGACTCAAACCCCAAGGACTCAGACTTCCACTCAGATCTGTCAGTGTGGACTCGAACCTCAAGGTCTCAGACTTTCACTCGGACTCTGACAGTGTGGACTCGAACCTCAAGGTCTCAGACTTCCACTCGGACTCTGACAGTGTGGACTCGAACCCCAAGGACTCAGAGTTCAGCTGGACTCTGACAGAGTGGACTCGAACTTTAAGTTTTCAGACTTCACCTGGACTCTGAAAGTGTGGACCCGAACCTCAAGTTTTCAGACTTGCACTCGGACTCTGACAGTGCGGACTCGAACCCCAAGGACTCATACTTCCACTCGGACTCTGACAGTGTGGACTCGAACCTCAAGGTCTCAGACTTCCACTCGGATTTTGACAGTGTGGACTTGAACCTCAAGGTCTCAGACTTTCACCCGGACTCTGACAGTGTGGACTCGAACCTCAAGGTCTCAGATTTCCACTCGGACTCTGACAGTGTGGACTCGAACCCCAAGGACTCATACTTCCACTCGGACTCTGACAGTGTGGACTCGAACCTCAAGGTCTCAGACTGCCACTCGGACTCTGACAGTGTGGACTCGAACCTCAAGGTCTCAGACTTTCACTCGGACTCTGACAGTGTGGACTCGAACCTCAAGGTCTCAGACTTCCACTCGGACTCTGACAGTGTGGACTCGAACCCCAAGGACTCAGACTTCCACTCGGACTCTGTCAGTGTGGACTCGAACCTCAAGGTCTCAGATTCCCACTCGGACTCTGAGAGTGTGGACTCGAACCTCAAGGTCTCAGACTTCCACTCGGATTCTGACAATGTGGACTCGAACCCCAAGGACTCAGAGTTCAGCTGGAATCTGACAGAGTGGACTCGAACCTCAAGGTCTCAGATTTCCACTCGGACTCTGACAGTGCGGACTCGAACCTCAAGGACTCAGAGTTCACCTGGACTCTGACAGAGTGGACTCGAACCTCAAGGACTCAGACTTCACCTTGACATTGATAGTGTGGACTCGAACCTCAAGGTCTCAGACTGCCACTCGGACTATGACAGTGTGGACTCGAACCTCAAGGTCTCAGACTTCCACTCGGACTCTGACAGTGTGGACTCGAACCCCAAGGACTCAGACTTCCACTCGGACTATGTCAGTGTGGACTCGAACCTCAAGGTCTCAGACTTCCACTCGGACTCTGACAGTGTGGACTCGAACCTCAAGGTCTCAGACTTCAACACGGATTCTGACAGTGTGGACTCGATCCCCAAGGACTCAAACTTCAGCTGGACTCTGACAGAGTGGACTCGAACCTCAAGGACTCAGACTTCACTCGGACTCTGACAGTGTGGACTCGAACCTCAAGGTCTCAGATTTCCACTCGGACTCTGACAGTGCAAACTCGAACCTCAAGGACTCAGAGTTCACCTGGACTCTGACAGAGTGGACTCGAACCTCAAGGACTCAGACTTCACCTGGACTCTGACAGTGTGGAATCGAACCTCAAGGTCTCAAACTTAACTCTGACAGTGTGGACTCGAACCCCAAAGACTCATACTTCCACTCGGACTCTGACAGTGTGGACTCGAACCTCAAGGTCTCAGACTTCCACTCGGACTCTGACAGTGTGGACTCGAACCTCAAGGTCTCAGACTTCAACTCGGATTCTGACAGTTTGGACTCGAACCCCATGGACTCAAAGTTCAGCTGGACTCTGACAGAGTAGACTCGAACCTCAAGGACTCAGACTTCACCTGGACTCTGACAGTGTGGACTCGAACCTCAAGGTCTCAGATTTCCACTCGGACTCTGACAGTGCGGACTCGAACCCCAAGGACTCATACTTCCACTCGGACTCTGACAGTGTGGACTCGAACCTCAAGGTCTCAGACTGCCACTCGGACTCTGACAGTGTGGACTCGAACCTCAAGGTCTCAGACTTTCACTCGGACTCTGACAGTGTGGACTCGAACCTCAAGGTCTCAGACTTCCACTCGGACTCTGACAGTGTGGACTCGAACCCCAAGGACTCAGACTTCCACTCGGACTCTGTCAGTGTGGACTCGAACCTCAAGGTCTCAGATTCCCACTCGGACTCTGAGAGTGTGGACTCGAACCTCAAGGTCTCAGACTTCCACTCGGATTCTGACAGTGTGGACTCGAACCCCAAGGACTCAAAGTTCAGCTGGACTCTGACAGAGTGGACTCGAAAGTCAAGGAATCAGACTTCACCTGGACTCTGACAGTGTGGACTCGAACCTCAAGGTCTCAGATTTCCACTCGGACTCTGACAGTGCGGACTCGAACCTCAAGGACTCAGAGTTCACCTGGACTCTGACAGAGTGGACTCGAACCTCAAGGACTCAGACTTCACCTGGACTCTGACAGTGTGGACTCGAACCTCAAGGTCTCAGACTGCCACTCGGACTCTGACAGTGTGGACTCGAACCTCAATGTCTCAGACTTTCACTCGGACTCTGACAGTGTGGACTCGAACCTCAAGGTCTCAGACTTCCACTCGGACTCTGACAGTGTGGACTCGAACCCCAAGGACTCATACTTCCACTCGGACTCTGACAGTGTGGACTCGAACCTCAAGGTCTCAGACTTCCACTCGGATTTTGACAGTGTGGACTCGAACCTCAAGGTCTCAGACTTCCACTCGGACTCTGACAGAGTGGACTCGAACCTCAAGGACTCAGACTTCACCTAGACTCTGACAGTGTGGACTCGAACCTCAAGGTCTCAGATTTCCACTCGGACTCTGACAGTGCGGACTCGAACCCCAAGGACTCATACTTCCACTCGGACTCTGACAGTGTGGACTCGAACCTCAAGGTCTCAGACTGCCCACTCGGACTCTGACAGTGTGGACTCGAACCTCAAGGTCTCAGACTTTCACTCGGACTCTGACAGTGTGGACTCGAACCTCAAGGTCTCAGACTTCCACTCGGACTCTGACAGTGTGGACTCGAACCCCAAGGACTCAGACTTCCACTCGGACTCTGTCAGTGTGGACTCGAACCTCAAGGTCTCAGATTCCCACTCGGACTCTGAGAGTGTGGACTCGAACCTCAAGGTCTCAGACTTCCACTCGGATTCTGACAATGTGGACTCGAACCCCAAGGACTCAGAGTTCAGCTGGAATCTGACAGAGTGGACTCGAACCTCAAGGTCTCAGATTTCCACTCGGACTCTGACAGTGCGGACTCGAACCTCAAGGACTCAGAGTTCACCTGGACTCTGACAGAGTGGACTCGAACCTCAAGGACTCAGACTTCACCTTGACATTGATAGTGTGGACTCGAACCTCAAGGTCTCAGACTGCCACTCGGACTATGACAGTGTGGACTCGAACCTCAAGGTCTCAGACTTCCACTCGGACTCTGACAGTGTGGACTCGAACCCCAAGGACTCAGACTTCCACTCGGACTATGTCAGTGTGGACTCGAACCTCAAGGTCTCAGACTTCCACTCGGACTCTGACAGTGTGGACTCGAACCTCAAGGTCTCAGACTTCAACACGGATTCTGACAGTGTGGACTCGATCCCCAAGGACTCAAACTTCAGCTGGACTCTGACAGAGTGGACTCGAACCTCAAGGACTCAGACTTCACTCGGACTCTGACAGTGTGGACTCGAACCTCAAGGTCTCAGATTTCCACTCGGACTCTGACAGTGCAAACTCGAACCTCAAGGACTCAGAGTTCACCTGGACTCTGACAGAGTGGACTCGAACCTCAAGGACTCAGACTTCACCTGGACTCTGACAGTGTGGAATCGAACCTCAAGGTCTCAAACTTGACTCTGACAGTGTGGACTCGAACCCCAAAGACTCATACTTCCACTCGGACTCTGACAGTGTGGACTCGAACCTCAAGGTCTCAGACTTCCACTCGGATTTTGACAGTGTGGACTCGAACCTCAAGGTCTCAAACTTCCACTCGGACTCTGACAGTGTGGACTCGAACCTCAAGGTCTCAGACTTCCACTCGGACTCTGACAGTGTGGACTCGAACCTCAAGGTCTCAGACTTTCACTCGGACTCTGACAGTGTGGACTCGAACCTCAAGGTCTCAGACTTCCACTCGGACTCTGTCAGTGTGGACTCGAACCTCAAGGTCTCATACTTCCACTCGGACTCTGACAGTGTGGGACTCGAACCTCAAGGTCTCAGATTTCCACTCGGATTCTGACAGTGTGGACTCGAACCCCAAGGACTCAAAGTTCAGCTGGACTCTGACAGAGTGGACTTGAACCTCAAGGACTCAGACTTCACCTGGACTCTGACAGTGTGGACTCGAACCTAAAGGTCTCAGATTTCCACTCGGACTCTGACAGTGCGGACTCGAACCCCAAGGACTCATACTTCCACTCGGACTCTGACAGTGTGGACTCGAACCTCAAGGTCTAAGACTGCCACTCGGACTCTGACAGTGTGGACTCAAACCCCAAGGACTCAGACTTCCACTCAGATCTGTCAGTGTGGACTCGAACCTCAAGGACTCAGACTTCCACTCGGACTCTGACAGTGTGGACTCGAACCTCAAGGACTCAGACTTCCACTCGGACTCTGACAGTGTGGACTCGAACCTCAAGGTCTCAGACTGCCACTCGGACTCTGACAGTGTGGACTCGAACCTCAAGGTCTCAGACTTCCACTCGGACTCTGACAGTGTGGGACTCGAACCTCAAGGTCTCAGACTTCCACTCGAACTCTGACAGTGTGGACTCGAACCTCAAGTCCCTGACTTCCACTCGGACTCTGACAGTGTGGACTCGAACCTCAAGGTCTCAGACTGCCACTCGGACTCTGACAGTGTGGACTCGAACCTCAAGGTCTCAGACTTTCACTCGGACTCTGACAGTGTGGACCTCGAACCTCAAGGTCTCAGACTTCCACTCGAACTCTGTCAGTGTGGACTCGAACCTCAAGTCCCCTGACTTCCACTCGGACTCTGACAGTGTGGACTCGAACCTCAAGGTCTCAGACTTCCACTCGGATTCTGACAGTGTGGACTCGAACCCCAAGGACTCAAAGTTCAGCTGGACTCTGACAGAGTGGACTCGAAAGTCAAGGAATCAGACTTCACCTGGACTCTGACAGTGTGGACTCGAACCTCAAGGTCTCAGATTTCCACTCGGACTCTGACAGTGCGGACTCGAACCTCAAGGACTCAGAGTTCACCTGGACTCTGACAGAGTGGACTCGAACCTCAAGGACTCAGACTTCACCTGGACTCTGACAGTGTGGACTCGAACCTCAAGGTCTCAGACTGCCACTCGGACTCTGACAGTGTGGACTCGAACCTCAATGTCTCAGACTTTCACTCGGACTCTGACAGTGTGGACTCGAACCTCAAGGTCTCAGACTTCCACTCGGACTCTGACAGTGTGGACTCGAACCCCAAGGACTCATACTTCCACTCGGACTCTGACAGTGTGGACTCGAACCTCAAGGTCTCAGACTTCCACTCGGATTTTGACAGTGTGGACTCGAACCTCAAGGTCTCAGACTTCCACTCGGACTCTGACAGAGTGGACTCGAACCTCAAGGACTCAGACTTCACCTGGACTCTGACAGTGTGGACTCGAACCTCAAGGTCTCAGATTTCCACTCGGACTCTGACAGTGCGGACTCGAACCCCAAGGACTCATACTTCCACTCGGACTCTGACAGTGTGGACTCGAACCTCAAGGTCTCAGACTGCCACTCGGACTCTGACAGTGTGGACTCGAACCTCAAGGTCTCAGACTTTCACTCGGACTCTGACAGTGTGGACTCGAACCTCAAGGTCTCAGACTTCCACTCGGACTCTGACAGTGTGGACTCGAACCCCAAGGACTCAGACTTCCACTCGGACTCTGTCAGTGTGGACTCGAACCTCAAGGTCTCAGATTCCCACTCGGACTCTGAGAGTGTGGACTCGAACCTCAAGGTCTCAGACTTCCACTCGGATTCTGACAATGTGGACTCGAACCCCAAGGACTCAGAGTTCAGCTGGAATCTGACAGAGTGGACTCGAACCTCAAGGTCTCAGATTTCCACTCGGACTCTGACAGTGCGGACTCGAACCTCAAGGACTCAGAGTTCACCTGGACTCTGACAGAGTGGACTCGAACCTCAAGGACTCAGACTTCACCTTGACATTGATAGTGTGGACTCGAACCTCAAGGTCTCAGACTGCCACTCGGACTATGACAGTGTGGACTCGAACCTCAAGGTCTCAGACTTCCACTCGGACTCTGACAGTGTGGACTCGAACCCCAAGGACTCAGACTTCCACTCGGACTATGTCAGTGTGGACTCGAACCTCAAGGTCTCAGACTTCCACTCGGACTCTGACAGTGTGGACTCGAACCTCAAGGTCTCAGACTTCAACACGGATTCTGACAGTGTGGACTCGATCCCCAAGGACTCAAACTTCAGCTGGACTCTGACAGAGTGGACTCGAACCTCAAGGACTCAGACTTCACTCGGACTCTGACAGTGTGGACTCGAACCTCAAGGTCTCAGATTTCCACTCGGACTCTGACAGTGCAAACTCGAACCTCAAGGACTCAGAGTTCACCTGGACTCTGACAGAGTGGACTCGAACCTCAAGGACTCAGACTTCACCTGGACTCTGACAGTGTGGAATCGAACCTCAAGGTCTCAAACTTGACTCTGACAGTGTGGACTCGAACCCCAAAGACTCATACTTCCACTCGGACTCTGACAGTGTGGACTCGAACCTCAAGGTCTCAGACTTCCACTCGGATTTTGACAGTGTGGACTCGAACCTCAAGGTCTCAAACTTCCACTCGGACTCTGACAGTGTGGACTCGAACCTCAAGGTCTCAGACTTCCACTCGGACTCTGACAGTGTGGACTCGAACCTCAAGGTCTCAGACTTCCACTCGGACTCTGTCAGTGTGGACTCGAACCTCAAGGTCTCATACTTCCACTCGGACTCTGACAGTGTGGACTCGAACCTCAAGGTCTCAGACTTCCACTCGGATTCTGACAGTGTGGACTCGAACCCCAAGGACTCAAAGTTCAGCTGGACTCTGACAGAGTGGACTTGAACCTCAAGGACTCAGACTTCACCTGGACTCTGACAGTGTGGACTCGAACCTAAAGGTCTCAGATTTCCACTCGGACTCTGACAGTGCGGACTCGAACCCCAAGGACTCATACTTCCACTCGGACTCTGACAGTGTGGACTCGAACCTCAAGGTCTAAGACTGCCACTCGGACTCTGACAGTGTGGACTCGAACCTTTAAGGTCTCAGACTTTCACTCGGACTCTGACAGTGTGGACTCGAACCTCAAGGTCTCAGACTTCCACTCGGACTCTGACAGTGTGGACTCGAACCCCAAGGACTCAGACTTCCACTCGGGACTCTGTCAGTGTGGACTCGAACCTCAAGGTCTCAGACTTCCACTCGGACTCTGACAGTGTGGACTCGAACCTCAAGGTCTCAGACTTCTACTCGGATTCTGACAGTGTGGACTCGAACCTCAAGGTCTCAGACTTCTACTCGGATTCTGACAGTGTGGACTCGAACCCCAAGGACTCAGAGTTCAGCTAGACTCTGACAGAGTGGACTCGAACCTCAAGGACTCAGACTTCCACTCGGACTCTGACAGTGTGGACTCGAACCTCAAGGACTCAGACTTCCACTCGGACTCTGACAGTGTGGACTCGAACCTCAAGGTCTCAGACTGCCACTCGGACTCTGACAGTGTGGACTCGAACCTCAAGGTCTCAGACTTCCACTCGGACTCTGGACAGTGTGGACTCGAACCTCAAGGTCTCAGACTTCCACTCGAACTCTGACAGTGTGGACTCGAACCTCAAGTCCCTGACTTCCACTCGGACTCTGACAGTGTGGACTCGAACCTCAAGGTCTCAGACTGCCACTCGGACTCTGACAGTGTGGACTCGAACCTCAAGGTCTCAGACTTTCACTCGGACTCTGACAGTGTGGGACTCGAACCTCAAGGTCTCAGACTTCCACTCGAACTCTGTCAGTGTGGACTCGAACCTCAAGTCCCTGACTTCCACTCGGACTCTGACAGTGTGGACTCGAACCTCAAGGTCTCAGACTTCCACTCGGATTCTGACAGTGTGGACTCGAACCCCAAGGGACTCAAAGTTCAGCTGGACTCTGACAGAGTGGACTCGAAAGTCAAGGACTCAGACTTCACCTGGACTCTGACAGTGTGGACTCGAACC